>JAPYYX010002480.1:0-15681 GCA_030522605.1 Cremastinae sp. B BG-2022a | reverse complement strand
TTGATAGCTCAAAATATTCCCTTTGAAGATTCTTTTTTGTAGCTACAATAGTTTCCGAGGTATCCAAAAAATAAATTTGAAAAATAGAAAAAACAGCAACATTTTTAGTTTTGAACAATTAAAAAATTTTTTTTTTAATTTCTCTCCCTTGGTAGAACTTCGTTTTATATGATGAAAGAAAACTTCCCACCAAATTTCATCCAAATCGGAAAGGTTCGATTCCAACCATTTGTCGAATTGATATGGAATTACCCTTATGGTAAATTTTATTTTATTATTAAAGGCTTAAAAATGACTTTTGGCATTTATTCTTCTTTGGTGGATGGTTCTTCATATTCATTTATAATACTTCACCCTTTTTTAAATATTTTTCAATAAAAAATCATTTCAGTTGCAATACGCTCTGAGTGTTTTTTTTTGTTTCGTATTATTATGACAGAGAATGAAAGATTTTGATTCTGCTGACAGACAAACAAGTTTTTATGCAAACATGATTTTCGTATATACTTTGATCGACATGTTGATCTTTCCTGAATTTTGAAAAACGATTCATCGTGATCGGGAGTTTTTTCTCATCATCATAAAATATCGATTTTCTCGTTCTTTTATTTTCTTTAGAATATTTGCAACAAAATTACTTTTTTTTGTTACTAGGATTTTTTTATGTATTCATATTTTTTTGTACTCTTTATTTCTCTATCGCTTCTCAAGACCCAGTGGAGTATAATCTTCCTTCTTGGAATCTTCGTGGAAGCAAAAATACAACAAAATGAACCACCACTTGGCTCCCAGCTCGATTCTTTGAAATCGTTTTTCTCATACCGGCCAATTTTATACTTTGCACCAATCCGTTTCCACTTTTTACGACTCTTCGAATTTGTGTTGTCTTTATTCTCGCATTGTGGTTTGATCGTTCAGCAATTTTTATTATTATCTTGTCTTTTTCGATAAAATTCGAAGTTTTTATGGAATTTCCATTATCTAAAATATCTTTCTCGGACTTCTTGTCTATTTTTTTTATTCACAAAACAATAAATTCGCTTCTGCCTTTTTCATTTTCAACACATCTCGCAAGCTCGAACTTCAATTTCTTACCTTGAATTTTATTAATCAATAGAAGTTTTTATTTAAAAATTGATGCAACAATCGCGGTTTGATCATTTTAAAATTCTAACTTTAAATTTTTGTTCGTCATTCGTCTCGAAAGTTCGAATTTCAATTCCTTCACCAAATTTCAATTCATACCGAATCACCTTGAATTTGCTCTGACCAAAGTTTTTTGATTCACAAATTGACAATGAGTAAAGTTTCTCCTCCGAGTTTGCTTCTTCGCACTCCTTAAAAATTTATTTCCTCTTATATCCTTCGTTTTCTTTCTGTCTCTCTCTCTTTTTCGTTCTCGTTCCTTAGCTGTTCGACCACTCGGCACACGAGTTTTGCGAGGTTTTCTGCTTTTTGATCTCTCTTTCGTGACGTCTCGATGTCTCGGGGTCTCGTCTCGCGGTACGATCGCGTCATTCGTTCCGGAGGCACATGTGCAGGGGGAACTCGAGGGATATCCCTGAGCGGCCACTTGTCAGTTTCTTCGAACAGCCAGAAACCCTTTCGCGTTGCGGATCTCGTGAGAAGGAGGCGAGTAAAAAAAGAGGAAAAAAGGAAGAGGAAACGAAGGAGGAGAAGAAAGAGAGAGAAATATCGCGAGCGAGGGAGAGGGCGAAAAAAGGATTAAAAAAAGTGGAGAGAAACGAAGAGGAGAAAAATATAGGTGGAGAAAAAAAAGGAGAAAAGAAACCTGGAGAAAAATGGCACAAAAGGATCAAAAATATATTGAAGGATGAAAAAGTCAAAAAGAATGTCGAGCAAATAAAATAAAAAAATACGTAAAAACAAATTTTTATGTACCAGAGATAATTTTTAAATTTCGAAAGATGGCAAAAATGGCAAAAATTACGAAATACAAATTGAAGAATAAAAGTTGAAAATTTGGAAAAAATTAAAAAGAATTAAAACAATGAAAATATACAGACGATAAAGGAAATATAAGTAAAAAATGAAACTTCGAGTAGATAAGAATAAAAATAATCCAAAAAAATATGTAGACGGTAAAAATAAATTAAATAAATATACACATAGGAAGGAGCAAGGGAGAGGATAAAATGTGAGAAAAAAGAGTGAGAAAGAGGGATATCCTTTTCAGAATGGCCTTGACCGTGTCCAACTCCATCGTCGAAGGCGAGCTCTCCCGAGAAGACGGGGAAAAAAGAGAAGAAATCAGGGAGTGCACGTGACCATCGATAGGAAGTGTTCGGGCTGAGGATTACGTCACCCCTGACTTGCTTCTTTTTCGCCTCGTGCTCTTTCTTTTCCTCTCTGCTATATCTCTCTCGCTGTCCATCTCTCTCCTCCTTCCTTCGCCCTTGAAGCAGGGAAAGGACCAGAAGACGACTCGAACAAAAAATTGATCTACGCTGATTCATCGTCGCCTTTCAATAATCGCTATTCAACTTTATGTACGTCCAGATCATTTATTATCATCCATGTTCGATCCATTTTTCTTGTTTTTTTTTGCAAATTTGGATAAAAAGTCATCGTAAATGTATTTTTTGTTACTCCTCGATTGGAATTTGTATGCGTTGCGAAATTTTTGATAAAAAATTATAATAAATATTTCATTGTCATACTTTTTTTTTATTATTAATTTTTCTTGCGTTTGTTTGCGAATTTGAGAAAAATGTGTGTTTTTTTAGAGATTCGTTCGTCGAAAATTGTTTTTGTTACGAGCGAAAGGATAAATATAAGTATCGGGATTTTGCAAAAGATACGGAACCGCCCAGCTCGAAACGAGATTCCATTCAGCGCGAAAGGAATTTAAAAGCCACCAGCTAGACGGAGGAGTTTTTAAGAGTTAATGCAGCGTTTCTCCCGCGGTAAAGGAATAGTGACGAAGAAAAATTGTGCTCGCTGCAGCCTCTGGATTTTTCGGAGGACAAAAAAACTGGAGTTACCGGATCGAGTGCTACTTTTTTTCTTTTCCTTTCAACTTGGGAGCTATCCGCAAAATTAATGGATGCGAATTCGTCTCGAAAAAGCAAAAAAATTGAAATGATGAATCGTGATCAAAGGAATTCATCTCTTATTTTTAGACAAGTTTTGGTAAATTGAGAAATTTACTTTTTCGACAATTAATGTTTTTAAAACTTGTTTGAGAGCATGAAAAAAATTCTTTTCAAGAATTGAGGAGAAGAAACAAGATTATCTGGAAATTTTGTTTAATTGAAGAAAGAAATAATCCGGAGAGAAATTTTTGTAAGGTCAATTATGAAGTGACGTATTTTCTCGTGCTTAAAAATTTCTTCAATATTTTTTTCTTCACTATTTTTTCCCATATTTTAAATTTTTATATTTCGAGACAAGATTTACCTTATCAAATTCCAAAGTAAATTTCTACTAGGAAAACAAACTCATAAAATTCTGAATAGTGAATAAAATAAGATGAAAAATGAACCGTCAGTGCTGTTTTATGTTTTGAAAATAATTCGAAGATCAGATTTCTATGAATTTATTTTTCATTCGAGAAAGCAGGAACAGCAAATTCTTTTTGACGGATATTTTTCTAGTCTGAATCTCAAAAATAGACAGAGGAGCTTCAAGAAGTTACGAAACGATAGAGAAACGCACGAGCGAGGAGACTGGAGGAACTGAAAAATTTGGATTCGAGCCATTAGGAGAAAAGAGAAATAGAGAGAAAGAAAAGAAAGTCACGTGAGACGTCGTGAGAGAGAATAGCAGATCTGTTTCCGACGTTTCAAAATATCCCTTTTGTATCCTCTCGCTGGTCGATTTGAGGGTACACGCTTCGAGAGAATGAGAAAAAGCTTCAGCCACGTCGAAACTTGTCCCAGAGCGTCGTTCCCTGTCCAGGGGATTGAGAAAAGTACTCTTGGATATAAAAGTAAGAAAAAGAAAAAAAGTGCGACAAAAAATATAAGACCGAAAAAACGCAATAGTAAGAAGAATAACGGAAAAATGATAAAAATCTTGTTTGACAAAGAACAAAAGTAAAAACAAAAATCAATAAATAAATAAATCCATACAGAAGCTGAAAAAGCTGAAAAATTTTTAATAAAAATTCAAAACCAACAAATAATTCGAGGAGAAAAATACTAAAAAATTCTTTCACACTTGTGCGAGGACTCTCGAGACTTTCTTACGAAAAATAAGGGTATTTGGAGAAAATGTCCATGAAAAGAGAGAGGGAGAGAGAGAGAGTACACACAAGTACTCTCTTCTACGTACATATACAAATTTTATATACACAAAGACACTATTTTATAGAGGGTTGAGAAACGTGGAGGATGTTTGTACGTGTGCATCTTTTGAGAATAGTAAAAAATACATAAAGTGTCGCTCGAGTGGGTGAGAGAAGCCCGCGGACGTAGAGAAAAGGGAGAGAAAGCGTTCAGACGAATCCCAAAGATATACGCGTGCTTATTGTGAGCTTTTTCGCGGGGTTCGAGCTTAAAATCCTGTGCATACTGCGACGTGCCGAATGGAAAGGAGGAAGAGGAAGAAATAAAGAGGAGAAGAGAAGCGAGAGAAAGAATGGGGAAGAAAAAAAAGGAGAAGAAAAGGGAAAAAGAGGATAAAAGGAGGATGTAAAGAAACGCAAACGTGTCCCAATGGGTTCTTCCCTTCGCACGGCACATAAATACCTCCGGAATAACTACAAAGCACATTCAACCTATACACGAGGTAACGAATGTACTTGAGTTTTATCGCACTTGAAACATAACTTTTGATTTTTTTCCTCTTGCGAGGAAACGGGCGAATTTTTTTTTTCACCCTAAAGTAAATGGAGTTTTGCTTGTTTTATTCAATTTTCAAAATAGATGTTTCTAAATAAATAAATAAATAAATATGTAAAAAAAATTATTATTCTTTGGATTCGTATCAAATATTTATTAGTATTATTTATTGTTTATGTAATTTTGACTATTTTTATTTTTATGAAGTATTGTAAGGAATGTTTTTGGTGATTGTTTGCGTTATCGTTTCATTATAATTTATACTAGAATAATAATATTTAGCTCAGTTTAATGATTTTTCGTCGGTGTTAAAAAAGATTAATTCTTATCTTTTTGACAAATGATGTGATTCCTTCTTAAATAATTTTTCAAATGCATTCAGCAGGCACGTTAGTAATAAGGTGTATTTTCTCCTTGCTTCTTATTCTTCTTATCACATTTATACGCAAATTTCGAGCTGAAATGGAAAGTAAGGAAAAGGTCGATGAGATATCGCGAAAGCTTCGTCCATAACTCAACCATTCCATTCAGAGACTTTTGTTTCCTACGACTGCAATTATTCACGTTTCCATTCAACCCGGAAAGAATCAGGATTTTTAATGCTTTTCGAGGAAGCCAAGAAAGACGTGCAAGCGACAGAAAAACAAAAAGAAGCCGATAAAAAACGTACAAACAGAAAGTAAAATATTTTCCAACGAAAGATAAAAATCATTCTTAAAAAAATCATTATTTTCAATATCCATGAAAATTCTCTAAAAAGAATATATTTAAAACATTTTTTTTTAAATAAAAATCATTTTTCCACAATGGTACTAAATCTTATTATACGATTATTCATATAAATATATCAATTCTGCTCATCACTTTTTTCTCAATTGGTAATTCGATAAAAAAGAAGCAGGTTCAAATTTTTCTTTCGCACGAAGAATGAAGCACGTCGAATGATGTAGGGCAAGAGAATAAAATACGAAGTACGAGAACGGGAGTTGTACACAGCTATAGAGAAATTTGCTAAATGTGAAACTGGTACGTCGGACATAGTCCAAGATGGCTAAGCACAGACGAGGAGAGAAATAGAGAGAGCGTGAGAGTGAGAGAGAGGATCGGGTGGTTTCGGGGGTTTAAACAAAGTTGGATAAGGGCCAACCTGAGCTTGCATCGCGGATATTTACGACCGGCGCTTGGAGACCCATATGATTAAGGTCTTCAAAGTTCTCCCACCTCACCAGGATCGGGAATGCTATCGCCACTGGGATTGTTATTATATTCTAGGAAGCGAGCAAGCAAAGGGGAATCCACCGAGCCCGGGAATCACGACGAATATAAGAGAGAAAGTTCGAACGAACAAAAGCCCTGAAGAATAAAAAGAAGAGAATAAAATAAAGGGAGTCAAAAATAAAAGAGAGAAGGAGAGAGAGAGAGAGATGGAAAAAAAATGCCGGATGAAGAAAAAGAACGCAGTGGGGATCGTTTTCGCAATATCCTCGCGATTTATGGATTTCACCGGATTCCCGACGCAGCAAGCCTTCGAATATCGCGTAATTCTCTGTCACTCTACCATTTAATACTTTTTCATCTTTTTCCTTCCGTATTTTTCGAACCTTTCTCTCGCTCTTTTCATTTTTTCATGTTTTTTTTATCCTCCTTCCTTTTTTTTGTTTTTCTTCTCTTTCTTATTATTATAGTTCAGAGCTCACCCGTCCTTTTATTCTCGGCGCCACGCTACGTCGGAGAAAACAAGATCGTTTCTTCTATTCGCTTTTTACCTCTCTCGTTCTCGCTCCTTCTCTTTTTACATCCACGTTCTCCAATTTCCTGAACTTTGCACTGGTCCAGTTTTCGTGGACTTTGAGTTTTTTAAAACCACGAAAAACTTCGGGAGGTTTTGATTTTTGTTTTCGAGCGTGAAGAAATTTCTAATGAACGTTGTTTGAGCGAGCGAAGATTGACGTTGGCATAGATGCAGACGACTTCAATAATAATTTAAGTAAAAATTCAATTTACCAATTAAATAGAATTAAATTTTTGTGAATAGAAAATTCGTCCTGATTTATAGATATGTAATTAAAATATTACGGAAATGTAGCAAGTCGATGTAACAAACAAATTTTTATTATTCGAATCTGTTGCAATATAAAAAATTAAAAACAAATGATAAATTGTGTAAATCAATTTTTATATCAGAAAAAAAATGATTTATATCTGTTTCTGTTTAGTCTTCAGTTTTGGATAATATTTAAAGCATTGAACGAACTTGACTCTGAGGCTCTGGTTGTATCGCTATTTATTTTAAACTATTGATTTTTCTAAATGAAAAAACAATATTTGCTTTCAACAGCACATTTTCGAAAATTCGTTCTTTTAGGAAAATGAAAACAAATACATTTACTGATTGGCAATGGAAATTTGTCTGATCGTAAAATGTAAACATTTTCCGCGATTGAAAATAAATATTCACTCTTGATGAAAGGTTTTCAATTATGATGAACATTGTTCCTAATTAAAAATCGTCATCCACTTTACCAAAATAAATACAGACATTTGTTCGGAAACGTAAAAGTTTGTATAAAACGAACCTAAACGTTATCGAGTTAAAAAAAAGTGTTTCACAATCGAGAAGTGAGTGTTCTAAACTAAAATTTGAAATGAAAATAAAGTTCACTTCGCAAGATTTCACTGGAACGATCTTCAATGAAAAACATTCCGTGCATCTCAATTAAAAATTAATCTTCGTCAAATATGAACTTCAAACGAACATTCCTCGTTCATACCCAAAAAATCGTCGATAAAAACCTGCAGTACGTTTTCCCAATTAAAAATGAGCCTTCACCAAACACACGAAGTCAAGTTCAACTGAACATTCCACGACTTTACCAGAAGCATCTTCGATAAAAACCTCTCCCGTACCTTTTTTTCCCAATTAAAAATGAACCTCCGCCAAGCACGAAGTCAACTTCGAACGAAGCTCCGACTTCACTAGAACCATATCCGTCGCAAAAAAAGTCTTCTCTCGGCCATAATTTACACGGGGATGAGGGAAGAGAGAGGAGACGAGCGTACGAGCCGATGAAAAAAAAGCTCCAGATCCGGGAGGCATGCTTAACACCACCATATATAATTCGGTCTCTCTGTCCCTCGTTCCCGTTTCTCGGGCTATCCCTGTCTTTTCTGCATCGCCACGGTTACCGAATCGACCGGATTGCGGTGGACGATCCTGCGCAGAGCTTCCGGTTCCGTTCGTGGTATTACGAAGGCTTTTGCCACTGGAAAAGGATTCCATCTCTTTCTTTCTCTCACTTTTGCTTTTTCTCTCCTTTTTTTCATTCTCTCTCTCTCTTTCTGCTCCTCTTCTCCCCTCATTTTTCTCTCGTCTCTCACTTTCTCCGCAAATTCTTTTACTCCGTCTCTCGCGTTCTCTCGCCGAAGCTTCTTCCCGGATGTATTCACGGAAACCGTGAAACCGGAGGATAAAAAAAGAGAGCCCGGAATGAAGGGTGAAAGAATGAACCGAGAGAGGAGAACTGGCCAGATAGACCGACGGAGGAGCAGCGAAATGAGAATAAAAAAAAGGGACAAAAAGGATGGAAAAACGCTCGATACTGTGCTCTCGTGTAACGGTCATGGGCGAGGCCACCGACGTGCACAGGTGAACACTTCTTTCTCTCTCTCTCTCTACGGTGATGTACATTTTTTTTTATCCACGACGGAGCTCGCGAAAAATGTTTCAACCGAAGATATAATACGCTCAGTGACTTTCGCGTTTATTTAATCGAATTCCGTACATTTTTCATTTATTACCAGCTTTCGTTACGTGCGTATCAGACGTTCCATCGGAATTAAAACATTTTTTAAATGTTGCTTTTAATTCGAAAATTATCGAAATTATCAAAACAATTTTTGAAGTTTTTTTTCGTGTTCATTAATTTTTGTCCGCGTTTCTCTTCATGTACATTAAACGTTTCATAGGAATTTAAAAAAATTGCAAAAAAATTGAATTTCTCACTTGAAAACAGAATTATATTAAAATCCTTGTCATCGGCATAAAATAATAATTATATATAATATTATAAGAATTCTTAAAAAATTACAAAAAAAAATTTTTCGTTGCCTGTTAAAAATGAGATTATTTTAAAATTTTCTAAAATTACTAAAGTGTCTCTTATTTTAGCAATTTTCTCGGAGCTCTCGGGAGATCGTTTCGCGTGGTCGGGTTACGACTCTTGGCGAGTTGCGAGTGAAAGAGAAAAGGGAGCAGAAAAAGGCCAAGGGAAAAGAGAGAAAGAGAGACAGAGGGAGAGGTTACAGTCCGTGTACGTGCGCTCGCGAACGCGTGACGACGATTTTCTCTCCTTCCCAGCGAGTGAAAGTTTCGCCAATTCCAGATCCGCGGCACACACCGCGATTTATCTACTGCGATCTAATCGTCCTCCCTCCTCTCTCGATTCTTTTTCTTCCTTCCGAAGAAATGATTAAAATCGCTTATGTCAACGAGACTATTTATTCTCTCCACAAAATATTTTTTCGTGTTTTTCGATTTATTTTTTTTTTTTTTATATAATCATCACCGTATTTAAAAACTAAAAAAATGAATTTATTAACTCATCTCGAATTATTAACTCGAATAAAAAATATCGCGAATTGAATTAAAAAATTTTTATTCCTTTTGTTTATTCAATTTCATAAATTTAATCAACCTGAAATTATAGAAACTATTGTGTGATGCTTTTGATCAGAGCTTGTTCGGAATTTACTCGTTATAGACTTTCAGCACACATTACCATAAAATTACGTGTAACAACGAGTGTCCGGACGTTATGTACCAGTTGCAGTACTGTCAGTAAATTTCCGAACACGATCTCAATTTCAATATATTGTTTCACATGTTTTACGTTCAATCGTTTCTACTTCTATCATTTTGAAAAAATGCATTTTTTGGCATGACGCACCGACAGATCTATTTAGTCAGAAATATATTTAATATTTATCCCAGCATTAAGAATTTTTTTATCATGAAAATGATTTTGTAAAATTGATACGAATCTTTCTTTAAAAATCAGTATATTGTGCAACATGAAAAATGACAATTACATCGAGAAAAATAGCCGGGAAAGAGGAAGATAATGAGATTCTTTGAAAATAATGTTCGGACGAGCAATGTCACGCGAAAACGGCTCGCCTGAGGATCGATTGAATCATCAGTAGTTGCGCAACGTGTATTGTTTCCTCATTAGATAATCGGACTCGTTCGTTGTACCCGGTAATTGTTTCTTCGGGTCTTTATATGCCCTGACGCACTCTCACGTGAAAACGCATCGGAGTCCCATCAACGTTTCCGATTATTCAATCCTTTTAATGATACATTATTAGTTTTTTTTTTCCTTCTGCAGAAAAATCTGGGACACACCTCAAAATTATTTGTATACGTAATAAGAGATGAAAAAAATGAACACGTTTTATCAGTAATTTAAAAAAAAACATATCGATTAATTCGCGAAATGAAAATTTTTTTAGCATATTTTTCTTTCCGTAAAATTCAAAATATTTTCTATTTCATTTTTAGTTACACGCGAAGTACAATTTTATTGTATTACAACATATTGTAATGTTGCAACATCACCGAAATACAGACGGAAGAGAGACTCAAGGCCCGCATAGCAACGCACTCATACATGAATACTCGAGATGATGGCTCATGAGGCAACTCTCTTGTAGATAACGTTTGGAGATAAGGAAAAAATTCCAACAAAATACTTGCCGAGGGCAAAAAATTGTTCAAGTATTAGAAATATTTTATGTAAAACTATAAATTTATTTAAAAAATTACATGTAACACCTCAAAGGTATTAAAAATCATACATAAATGCACGTTTCATGATTAAATAAATTTGCATTGCAAAAAACATTTATAATTTTTCAAAAAGAAAGAATTTTGGAAAGTGTTGAAAATTTGTGATTTGTTGGAAAATCAAAACGTATCGAGCGGATTCATCGAGAATGACAAAAATGAAACGATAATTGACAAAATTACAAATTACTAAAATGTAAATATGTTCAAAGTTAAAATCTGTGGTACTCGTCATATAAAAAAAAAGCGTATCGCGAGCTGTCGGATTCGTCAATGTTTTTTTCATATTTTTTTTCTGGGCACCGTCTGCGGTCTAACCAAGATATCCGCATCGCGATCTCATGGTCGATTCTCGAAGATGGTGGAGGAAACTATATAAGAACGAATAATCATGTCGCACGTGGGTGTGTTAATATTTCGATTTTATTATAGTGTTCATGTGACCTTGGATTTTGCCATTTTTTCTCTCCCTTTTTCTCATTTTTTTTCTCTCTCTCTCGCTTTCTCTCATTCTCGTCATAAAAAAGTCTCGAATATTGGACACGTGGCCGCCCTCTAGCCCTCGAAGGGAACATCTTTCTTCTCGCTCGTTTCTCGAGGCCCGACCAGGAAACACGGACGATGAATCGACGCGGCGCGCTTTTTTTCCCCTTTTTTCTCTCCTTTCTTCCTTTTTTTTCACGAAACTGCCTATACTCGATGAAATATAACGTGTTTCTGGCCATGTATCATCCAGCGAATTTATCCGCCTATGCATCTCTGTCCTCGCTGGAGATAAAAACTTTTCATCATTTTTTTATTGAAAGAAAGAAAGGAAAAAAAGTCTCGATCGCTTGCATTAAAATTTCATAGAATTTCACGTTTAATTAATAATAATAAACGAAATGGAATTACAATGAAAAATATTTAGCAGAGCACTAGTAAATATCATAAGTATTCTCTGTATTTTTAAAATGATTTCAACAGTCTTTCATTTTGTTCGTCTATTCGCAAAAATGTTTAATTTAACGATTTTTGTTTATCCTTATCGAAAATAAAAGCTTCTCATATTAAAAACCAAATCATATTGAATTGATGATTAAAAATGATGAATTATTTTCAAAAAATAAGTAAATTTATTACAAACTTCCAATTTTAGACTGCTGAATTTCGAGACTCCTGCACCCAACTCTTTCGATATTTTTCGTCTCCTCGCGAAAAATTTTTATCTAACGATTTTTTTGGAGCCCGTAGGCGTCGGGACAGCGACGTGGAATGTCAAAGATGAATTCCTCCTCGCGAAAAAAGAAACGATCGTTCGTAATGACAGTAATCAGTCGTAGCAATATTTTAGTGTCGTGAGACACAGAAATTGGAGAGATAAAAGAAAGAGAAGGATGGAAAGCGATGACAGGAAGAGGAGAGACAAAAATATACTAGAGAGGGAGAGAAAACGAGAGGGGAAAAGATAGACAGAGAGTGAGAGAGACGGAGAGCATAGTAAATTGAGCTTGAATGGAGGGAGAAGTCGTTCAATGTCAAGGTTAGAGAAGCGCACGCGCGCTTGTCGGAGACTGAAGAGAAACGGACACAGACAGACAGGGAGTCGAGTATCGCCGAGAGGCTTTTTTCTGTCCGTGTATTCTCGTCAAGACGGCAGACAGAGCGTCGATGAAACAAACAATAATCAAAATAGTCTCGCCTATTTTATTATCCTCAGCCCTTCCCTCTCATTCAGATTTATTATTCACACTGCATTGTTCGTGCAATTAAAATTATTTACGTTTCCTAAGAGATATCATACAATTCATTGATTTCATTTTTCTTTAGAATTTTTGTAATATCCACAATTCAAAAAATCATTTGCCTTTATAAAGATTGAATTATTAAATTGAAAATGTTACGTTTATTAAAAACTGACACAAATGGGTCTAGAGTGTCAATACCGATTCTATTGTTTTTTTTATTCTTTTTTTTTCAACGTTTGCTGCACTTCCTGCTAACGACTATTATACTGATTTACTTTGGTGACTAAGCGTTTTTTATATAGACTTTAAGCATGCGCTGATTGACATTGACACGCGCGTGCTCCAGGTCGTGTCGCACAACGGGCTATATTCTAATCAAAATCAGTGACTGATAAGATTTAGGAAAATTGCAAACTTTAGATGATTTTTTTGAGAAATTTGATTTCAAAGATTACTAGAAAAAGAAATTACAACGAAAAACTTTAAAGTACTTTTTGGACCGTTTTTTGATTTTTATTTTTCAAAATTGGCCTCTTCCTTTTCATAATTAAACGATGGTTAAAAAAATATATTTTTCTGAATTATCCCAAATTCATTTCTGAGAAATCGTTTACGTTCCAGAAATCGTTTTTTACCGATTCACAGAATTCTATCCTAAATGTGAAAAAATGATTTAACCCTAAACTAAAAGAGCATTAAAAAATTGAGATGATTATTAAATTTTGTGAAGAGTCTTGTTTTTTAGATAAATAAATATTTTTTTTCATAATTTAATATTGAATTTTCTTTTCTTTCCTCTCGTAAAAAGCAGTCTCACTACTCACTTTTTTCGAGTTTTTCAGTCGACTCGCGCGGCCGGTTCCTCGAGACTTCGACTTTAATTCACTTTCGGCCGGTTTACGAGAACGTCGGCGAGGAGGTATTGAGTTTTACGTGCAATTTAAGTTAACGCGGTGGATAATTCGAGGGAATCGAGCCGAGCTCGAGACAAATGGGATCGGACGAAAGAGAAGGAGGATCGATCGTTGATGAAAAAACGAGGATAGTCATCAAGGAAAGGAGAAAAAAAGCAAGAATAGTCCTCGAGGTCTTTTTTCATCTACGAAATAAAAGCGATCGGAGAAAATTAATTAATCGCCTCCTCGAACGTTCAAAGTCGAGCCCGTGTACACACGACTTTTTTTTTCTTCGTCTCTTTTTAAGGCTCTTCTTCCTTCTCGAGGCGGAAAAAATGAAGACGAAGGTGATGAGCGAACCTACACCGGGGTCAGGCCGTAAAGTTAACCGCCGGAACACTCGTCTTCTTGAGATCCTCGACCGCCTTTCTTCTCTCTATATCCCTTCCTTTATACTTATACGCGAATCCATGCACTAAATCCACGTCGTAAAGTTAGCGGGTCTCATCGATCCCTCAAAGCTCCCATTCTTGTCTCGGATTTGAGGATTTTCCACTTTTATCGAATCCATTTTCAATGATGATCATTTCGTACCGCTCGGATAATATTTCCGTATCGAAATTTTCAATTTTTTCAGGTATATTTTAGATTTATGAATGTTATACACTTTTATGCTCAATTCTCACACTTTTAAATTTCGTTCAAAGTTCAGAGACAAAACGCCAAAGAACTATTTTCGATTCGGAAGGATCATACAAAAACTGCATGGTTGGGTGTGCATTGATTGCCGGTCATCTGGGCTTGGAGGTCATCCAATCATAATACAATCATAACAACAGGAAACAGACGAACCAAAATGAAGTTTGTAGTTTCGATTTGAATGAAATTCACTGTTCGAACTAATACCAAGAGTTTGAATTAGATTCAAATCAAATCAATCATTACATTAATTAGGATTATCACTTTTGTGTAATCCGATCTTTTAAACTGAATACCTAGTGCACTGAATTGTTAAGAACGTTCGTAATTGTGCAGGCACTAAAACATTAATGTCATCAAAGTCATGGCAACAATCTTATTATTCTCTTTTAATTGCCATTAACTGGCATCGCATGGCACTAAATTATTGAGATTTTTAAACCTCTCGACTGAACGTAATAGTTAAACTTGACTATGCCATTATATACAACTATCTTAATTGTCTTAAATGGTATTCCACAAATCCTTAATGTTGCCGAGTGGATTTGGAAGGATAACGGCCGGGTCTGGTAGCAGGAAGGTTGGTAGGTAAATTGGCCGATGGTGCAGTCCGTCGACGAATTCGAGCTGGTCGTTGGGAGGCCCGAGTGGCTATATACGTATACAGAGAGAGTACGAGCCAGGGTGGTACCTCAGTCGGAGGTTATTGGATTCCGTAGTCTGCAGAATGCGAGGTTACGAGAGCTCCAGACGAGTCCATTGTCGGGAGAGGGTAGTTAGGGTGCGAGAGGTGGAAAAGCCAGTTAGAGTTTTATCAATTGTAGAGAAAGGGAACGAAAAAGATAAAAGGGGAATAGAGAGGGAAATAAAAAAGCGGGTAGGATATAGAGCCAGATATAGACGAGTTAACAGCTCTGCCGTTGAAATCGCGTCCACCAGGACAAAACCAACCCCTTTTATCACGATGTACTCGTTGCTGGGGGGTTCGTCAGCTTTCTCCCACTTTGTCGTACCTGAAGTACAACTGAAAGGGAAATGTACGAGGAAAAATTAGAAGAGTGAAGAGGACCAGGACTAATCCAATCCATTTTATCGAAGTAATCGTACTCGTTGTAGGGGAGTCCAACAGCTTTCTAGCACTTTGTAGTACTTGAAGTACAACTAGATAGAAAATGTGCAGAGAGAAATGAGAGAAGAGGGAAGTTGAACTTCAAGTACAACTGGAAAGAAAATTTACAAGGATAAATGAGAGAAGTGTGAAGTTGTATCCAACAGGACAAAAGTAAATTTTATCGCGGTATTCTCATACTTAGTGAAGTTCGTTAGCGTTCTTCCACTTTATGGTACTTGAAGTACATTTACCTCCTAATTTACTTGAAGTACAACTGGAAAGAAGAAGTACAGGGGTATTCAAAACAAGAGAGAACTTGAGTCCGTCATGACGAAACCAACCCTCATCCTTTATCACGGTATTCGTACTCGTTACAGTGTAGCTCATCAGCTTTCTTTCACTTTAACATACCTAAAGTGCTTCTGAAAGGAAAATATTCCAGAAAAAGAGAGCCAGAGGATAAATTCATAGATTCATATTCGTTTCCGAGAAGATCGTTAGCTTCCCCCACTTTATCGAACTTCAAACACAACTGGGGAGAAAATGTACAGGGAAAAATGAGATAAGAGTGAACTTGTATCCAACAGGACAAAAATAA
>JAPYYX010002479.1:0-15685 GCA_030522605.1 Cremastinae sp. B BG-2022a | reverse complement strand
GTTTTTCTTTAATTGATTTGCAATAACTTTTCCTAATGGACTTAGATGCTCAGTCCACTTGGAATATGAGAAAAAACGAGATCAAAATTTCGATACCTCCCCTCGCGCTAGGAATACCTTAAATTGCAAAAAGGGAACCTGCCCCATGTTTATACGGCACTTAGCGATAATAATACCTTAACAGTATATTAAATCATTACTCATTTTTTAGTGGTGTTAAAATACATACGACTCGGGATAACATTCCTCGAACGGCAAACTGCATTTCTGTCCACACTGAGCCAAAACGACGTCTCTGGATTTTTGACTATTTGAAATTTGCGATGATATGTCGAGCGATATTCTCGGCGCTGTAGAATTAAAAAAATTCAATTGTTAACTCGTTTTTCAAACTTGTATTTTACTGCACCGTACACTTCGTATTTGGCATTTGTAGAATATTCACAATAAAAATTGGTTTTTTTATTTACCAATTAATGTACATCTCTGCGCACTCGTTTGTTTCGGCTCCTCAGGGGCAATGCCGTAAGCTTCGAGAAACGACGTGTCCTTGACACGGTCAAAGCTTTTACAGTCGGGCACGACGCGGATCGAAACCCTGCGGACGAATCGTCCAGGGCTCGAGAGACCGAGCTGACGACTGGAGAACCGGCCAATATCCGGCTGACTCGAGCCTGGGATCCATGCTGTGCTCTTGCGAATGCCTCCAAACAAGGGGAATTCCTTGCTGCAGTCCTCATTTTTACGTACGCAGCTTTGAATAAGTCCTGCAAAGAATAAAATATTTTTTAAAATTTTCAACACTACTCATTTTAATTAATTTTAATATCTGTAAAACTAACAAAAATGAAGAAAAAAAATTGAAGATAATAATTTTCTCTATTCTTTTGAATATATTTTAAAGAACTTACCCATTTACTAATTAAATT
The DNA here is from genome assembly GCA_030522605.1 of Cremastinae sp. B BG-2022a. Taxonomy (NCBI): domain Eukaryota; kingdom Metazoa; phylum Arthropoda; class Insecta; order Hymenoptera; family Ichneumonidae; species Cremastinae sp. B BG-2022a. The sequence continues at coordinate 14,756 of JAPYYX010002479.1, read as the reverse complement.
CCATGCAATTTAGTTATAAATAATATTTTTTCTTTTCCATTTTTTTATATCCAAAGCCTGGAGCAACGTTTAAAAAAAATTTACGAGTAAGAATAGTTAAATGTATTTTTGAAAATTTGAAGGGGTAATCCAGAAAAGTAAAATAGGAAAAAAGTAGGGTTGAGTTCTTGTCACGGTAAATTTTGTGTGATTTGACGTTTTTCAAAATTCGTTCTATTGTCTAGTTTTGATCATTGCCTACTTGGAAGTTTTTTCAAGATTGAATAATTTTGAAATTTTCCAATCTTCTGTTGTTTTGGATCACGTATTTTACATTGTGAATTGTTTAACAAAATACAATTTTCAATACTGATGGGTAATTCCATATCAATTCGACAAATGGTTGGAATCGACCGCTTCCGATTTGGATGAATTTTGGTGGGAAGCTTTCTTTCATCACAAAACAAAGTTCTACCAAGGGAGAAAAATAAAAAAAATTTTTTCAAAAGTTTTTCAAAGCTCAAAATTTCGCTATTTTTTTCTATTTTTCAAATTTATTTTTTGGATATCTCGGAAACTGTTGTAGCTACATAAACAATCTTCCAAGGGAATATTCTGAGCTCGAGCTATAAAAAAAATATATTTCGAAAAAATATGGAGATATGCCAAATTTACAAAATTTTTAATTTTTCAAGGTCATCGAAATGAACTATCGACATTAAATTTTGGGTTGAAATATTTTTGTAATACACCTGTCACACATGTAAAGAAACCCTGAAATTTTCAGAATGATGTTTTTTGTTTTCTCAACTATAAATCCAAAAATAAAAAGTAAAATTTTTTTTAAATTCATATTTTTAAATATCAAAAAACACCATTCTCCAAATTTCAGGATTTCTTTAGATGTGTAAAGGGTGCAATATAAAAAATGTGAACTGAAAATTTAATGTCGATAATCAACTCTAACGATTTTGAAAAATTTGGAGTCTTATAAATTTGTCATTTTTTAAAACTTTTTCTTGAAATGTATCGTTTTTCATAGCCTCAAGTATTCTCTTCCAAGTTTTTTTGTACCGCTACAATAGCTCTCAAGACACTAAAAAAATCCTAGAAAGATGGGAAAATAGCGAAATTTTGAATTTTCCATAACTTTGAAAAAAATTGTTTCCCTTTAGTAGGAATTCGTTGGTAGAACTTTGTTTCATGATGAAAGAAAACTTCCCACCAAAATTCATCTAAATCGGAAGGGATCGATTCCAACCATTTGTCGATTTGACATGGAATGACCCTTATATTTCTTCTACATGTGCGATAAAGAAGGAAATATAAAAAAATGTGCGAACCTTTTTGTTGCATCAGCAACAAATTTTGTGCGCTCTCTCTCCACTTTCGTCCTTTCCCCACAGCATGTAACTCGAGATCTTCCTCGTTTTGAATTTGACTCAAAATCGACAAAGACCGGATCCACGATTTTCCAGGTTTCAAATACACGACTTTGTCCTCTTTGCTCATCTCGTCGATTTCGCTCGATCGTACCGATTGTTGCGTTTGGGTAGAAAAATGCGAACTTTCGCGACTCATGCTTGATTTTCCTCCCGGAGAATTTTCTTTGGTGTCCGTTTCTTGAATATTTTCCATCTTACGTATTTTTTTGTCACCTCGTGAATTTTCACTCTGACTTTTTTCATTCTCTGAGCCTTCTGAATTCTCTTCTGCAATCGTTGCTATTTTTTTTGATGACATTCTAGGCAATTTCCAGTTTCGATATTTGCTTCGTCTTTTTGTAATCCTGATGGAATCGTCAAGTCGAGTTAAAAATACAACCGGTTGCAACGAATCTCTGTCGTTATTTTTTTCTATATAATTGTCGCGTTCTGTAAGAGATTTTTCAGTTTCGTCCACCAATGTCGAATCTGGAATCGCAATTGCTGCTTTTATCGAATTTTGCCTAACGTCCGTTATATTAAATAATTCTTCGTCCTCATTATTCGGTTGTTGGAGGTCATCGGCGAGTTCCAATGACGAGACTATATTCGGCAATGATTCTTCGTCCTCAGTTTGCAATTTTTGCAAATCATTAGCTTCAAATTCCAACGAAGAGATTGGACCATGTTGATCGGTGTGTTTCAAGATTTGAGAATTCGTCAACGGAGACAACAGCACGATTGGCTCAAGATTTGGATTTTTCATTTTAGAAATATTTTTAATGATTTTCTGAGATTCGGATTTGTTTAAAATTTCCGTTTCGTCACTGGAATTCGATCTGTTATCGAGGTTCAACGTCTCGTTTGACGTATTCAGAAATTCACTGGAGCCATTGAGATTAAATTCAGTACTACGGTCGCTCGTTTCACTCTCGTTCGAGCTAAGATTCTCAATGCTTTGATGAATCTCCGAATAATCGTCAGCTGAAGTTTCCTCGATCGATCCTGACCAATCGTCCTGGGAACGACTTTTGTCTTCAAAGTTTGATTTATCCAAATCTCCCGGAGACGTCTCATCTGCCACTGAGAGACCCATGAAAGGATCTTTGCTTGACTCTCGCAAAGATTTTTCACTGTTTTTATAAGATTTAGATGAATTATAAAGAGGTTGAGAATTTTGTGATGAAATGTTCGTCATTTTTTCGTCAGAAGAATTTATAGTTTCATCGTCAGATAAATTTGCCATTTTATTCTCTGACAAATTGGTAAGTTTGTCTTCAGGAACTTTTTTTATCTCGTTGGACAATTCCACGTTCGTCAAATTTTCTTCATTTTTATCTTCTCCATTGTCGGTTGAAATATCATCTTCATCATCATCCTCATAAATCAGATGCATGGAGTCAGAAGATTCTCTTTCGAGCTCCGTTGACGCCTCGTTCGGTAAAGTATCACCTTCGACAGTACTCTCGCATGTTGTATTTTGATTTTCTTTCGCAGCTTCCATGGCATCCACCAATAATGCACTTATGTCGTGTTCGGAGGCAATGCTTAGCAAATTGGAGTAACTTTTTTGCACTTTTCGTTCTCTTTTATTGACGAAACTTGGAGAAATCGTGGACCGTGACCCGATCGTTTCCATCGTCGATACTTTTGTCCATCCTAGTTGAGCCGTTTCATCCAAATTTTCGCTCAGAGTGTTATTTATTGGTGATATTGGGAAAATGGATTTTCCTCTCGTCAGTTTCGAACCAATCGGTGTGCTGCTCGTAAAATTTTTAAGCAACGAATCTCTGGTCGTCAGTCGGGGCAGCAATACAATAGGATTTTTAAATATCGATTCGTCAGTTTCTTGAAAATCTTTTCGAATTATCGGTATATCCATTTTATCCGAGTTCAATTGAATTTTCGGTGATTTTTCATTGTTGATCAAATCTGTTGTAAAATTGGAATTCGTGTCCAAATTTTTGTCCTCGTTGAGAATAAATGTTTCGTCTGAATCCGTATTCGAGTGCAAATCTTCATTCTCGTTGTCCGTTAATTTATCGCTCACGTAAGAATTTGGTAGTGCATCTTCACTCGGGTCATATACTGATTTTTCGTTCGAATTAGCATCAACGAGTGAAATTTTACTTTCATTATTTGTTGATTTTTCTTCCAGAGCCAAATTCGAGGGTGCATTTTTATTTTCCTCATACTTTTCATTTTCAGATTTCGTTGATTTTTCATGAGGGAGACTTATACGTTCAAGAGAAATGCAGCATTTTTTTAAAACTGCAGACTCTGTACGATTTTTCCTTTTTTGTCCGATTTGAACGTATTCCGGAGATGGGTCGAGATCTTCTTTTTGCAAATTTTTTTTCTTTGCTTCCTTTTGTTTTCTTTTCTGTTTAGCTGAGTTATCGATGTTTGGCTCTGCATTTTCATTTCGAAGATTTCCTCTATATTTTCTTTTTTGAGGAGCAATGTTGTTCTTTTTAGAAGATTTGTCATTCGACTTCTGTAAGCAATTAATATTATTTATCAATACTATCATGAATGAATTCATTTTTCAACAAATCGTGAAAATTATTGCTAAATTTTCAAATAAATTAAAAAGTATTGTGAAAATAAAAAACACAAGTACATTACATTTTCACCAGTCAATTTTGGTTTATTTTTCCCCCTTTTTGTGACATTGCGTTCCTTTTTTGGCATCATACTTGAAAATGCTGCCTCGTAAAGCTCATCAGCTTCATTTTTTTCCGTAGTCTCATCTTCGCTGCTATCAGACACTGAATTTGCTTCCAGATCCGCAGGAACCGGATGTTCTCTATACACAAAAATCACCTGGAAATATTTTATCTGAATAAAAAAAATGAAACTTGCCTTTCACAAGGCAAGTTTCAATAAACGTACCTACATTAGATTTTTGGCTAATCGGTCAAAAGTCGTGTCGAATGGATCGTATTCCAAGCTATCGTCAATACTCTTCGGTGATGACGGAACTTCCAACCTCGTGACGATCGGGTTGCCATGACCAGTGGCGTGCCAATCATTTTTCCTTTTTTTATACGTTCTTAACGGTTTTCGAAATGTGCTCTCGTTGCTAGTCTCGTTTCCTCCGTCTTTGTTTCTCTCGTAAGTTTTTATTGGTTTCCGAAACATTTGTGATCTGCAAATTAAACAATAATCTCAGTTTATTGAATAAATTATCGAAAATTACAAAACATGCGATATTTTTTTTCGTAAATTAAGGTTATATAATCAAAAAAATCACCAAAACGTATCCTGGACTCTAGATGATCTCGTTTTGAATTAATATGTTTATTGAATGAATTTTCGAAAATTACAAAACACGGTATTTTTTTTTCGTAAATTAAGGTTATATAATAAAAAAAATCACCGAAACGTATCCTGGACTCTAGATGATTTCGTGTTGAATTTATACGTTTGAGATACAGAAAAACAGTGTCTAAAGAATCAAATAAAAATCCCGAATCTGCGATTCCTCAAAGCGCGTCAAAGAATATCTCGAGAAGAAAAATTCTGTCTAGTTCGCGTAAAAATATGATGACGATGACAAACGAAGGAAAGGAAAATATGTACACTCGAATACAATTTTATTAAATATTTTAGTCAATTATTTGAATGTTATTGAATCAATTATCGCTCCTTACCCGTTTTTTTTAGACGGATTCTATGTTTATAAACAATAGACCAATAAAAATACTATTTATGTGCTCAATTCCCGTTTTTTCTTTTCCAGTTTCCAGGAATTTGTTGCTTTCAGTGTGCACAACAAAAACAGCGTCCCGCGCGCGCCAATACTCTGTCGGTAAAACAGAACGTACCGGTGTTTGTTTTTTGTGTTTCAATTTTTAACCGCTTGGTGCGCTGCAATAAAAACACGAACTAACTATCTTACCAACAGTAAAAAACCACCCGACTTCCGTCGATAAAAAAGAGTTGTGATTTACCAATGAGTACAGTAGAAATTTTGTGGAGGAATTTGGCGCGAAATTTGAAATCCAAGAAATCAACTTTCAAATTCAAGAGTGAAAAATTTATAAGACCCCCCGGCGCTTAATATATTTTCAAAAAAGTCGTCAAAAAGAAAACTGAATAAGTAAATAAAAAGTTTTCAACACGAAAAATGGAATTCATAGATAATAAAGAAACTTGAACGCATTTTGAGAAAGATGGAAAAATGTTGATAGAAGAAAATATTTATCTCGGATGGAATCGCGCCACTTTTGGCGTGTCGAAAGCAACCGTCCGGGGGATCAGAGCGCTCGGTAATAATAGCGTTGCTGAAAAGAGTGTCGAGGGAAGAAACGTTACGAACGGGAGAAAGTGAGGTCGATTCGCCCGAGTAAGAATTCAACGGAAAAGTCGGCTTGTTTGTCGCAACGCTGGCGCTTCTCGCGTTGCTACATGCCGGCAAACGAGCCAAGGAAAATAAAAAATGACGATAGAAAGAAAACAAACGTTCAACTCATTTCCATACAATACTATTTTTCATAAAGAAATTTATTTTCTTATAAATGTATATACCGATTCGTTACTGTAATTGTTATTTTTTGTTGCTTATTTTTAATTGACGAGACTGTAAAAATCGACGGTTGGAAAAGTGACAATGGTGTGTAGTCGAGTTTTACGTGTGGACTATGCCCGGTTCAGTGTCCCCGGATACACTCACACGACGTATTCGAGTCTGTTGGGCACACACGATAAAACAAATTGTTATCAATTGCCCCAACGATTCCCGCTCTCGCGCGCCCGTGTCGATCTACGATTCAGGTTCATCCTACAAAAAACGAAATATTTCCAATATCTAAGATTGGAAAATCAATCGAAAAATGTCAATAATTTCAAACGAAGTGGAAAATAATCATAAAAGATAATAAATTTATTAATTGTAACGACAAGAAAAATCGATAAATATCAAGTTTATTGTATAGTTAAAATATCGCTTACAAAATCTTGAAAATGTCAAATTAGAAAAAAATTAATAAAATCGAATATACAGGAAGTCTTGAGTATTGTAAAAAAATTCTCTGAAATGTCAGTCTCTCGACGAAACAAGAAATCAAATTTAAAAAAAAATTCTAAAAAAAATGACACGTGGGATTTGTACTGAGGAAAAAAAAACTCAAATCTTCAGATCAAATGTTAATAAATGATCCGGGCTTAACCTTTCCGATTGCCGTTTTAATTTTGATTCGCGAAAAAAGAGCGAAATATCTTCGTTTTTTATTTTCAATCCGAAAATATTTTTTGACTATCATTTCACATATAGTAATTTTCAAAAATTGTAAAAAACGAATGCCGAAGCAACAATCTAATAAATTCATAAACTTGGACGAGAGCCGAGCTTCCGAACCGTCGAAACTTGCAACACGTTATTTTTTTTCATCTCCCGTTTATCATCAGAATTCTTTATAATATATAAATTTCACAATGCCAGCTCCGATGTGACAAGTCACGAAAACACGTGCCTCGTTCGACTCTCTTTCTCGCAATCGCACGACTTTGGTAGAGATATACAGACGTAAATGCGTATATAAATGATGTATCGCATCAATCGAACGGTGTAATATTCCGCAAAGAGTCTCGCACGCCGACGTCGACGGTAGAGAAAAATCGATAGGAATGTATAAAAATCTAATGAAAACGCGTAAAAAAATAATTCCTTAAAAAATTTTTATAAGATCAAGATATAAAATTCGTTGTCAAACGTCTCGACGGCGATATTAGATGGAAAGAAAAATAAAAAAGTGATTGTAATCGTCACTGATGTCGCTAAACGCCCATGAGAATTTTTATAACCTCGAATTCTTAGCGGGGGGATCGCAGATGATATTTATTTAATTTAATTTTTCTCCGAAAAAAAATGTAATTGCGTCGATCAAGCCTCGTCCGACTGATCCACATTTTTCCCTTATCTTATTTATAGAGCTATGTTTTTCTACTTCTTTTGGCACGTGGAGAAAACAGCCGCTTCGTGCGAAAGTAGAAGCTTTTTTAACACGCGCATTATTTTTTTCCTCTTCGTCAACGACACGTGACGCAAGAGAATGAAAAATACATTTTGTTTAATAAATTTCTGACGTTTCTGATTTATTTATGTTTCCGACACGACCGACTTTGCCATATTTCTTTTATAGAGATTCGGGTCATGTGATTTTCTCCGTTTTCGTTCTTTGAGGTGATGTTTAACCCTCATGAGTGCGAGAGGGACAGATGCAAAACAGATTTGCTATTTTCTCAGAGATTTTTAGTATTTTCGAAAAAACAACAGAATCACATTATTCTTTGATGGGAAGAGAACAACGTGTGGTTCTTTTTTTTCTTCGGAAAATTGTTTATTTTCAGAGAAAATAGCAAAGTTCGATTTTGCACGATATAGGACACTTGAACATCACGTTAAGGTGATGTTTAACCCCTACGAGTGCGAGAGGGACAGATGCAAAACGAATTTGCTATTTTCTCAGAAATTTTTGGTATTTTCGAAAAAACAACAGAATCACATTATTCTTTGAGGGAAAAAGAACAACGTTCTTTTTTTTCTTCGGAAAATTGTTTATTTTCAGAGAAAATAGCAAAGTTCGATTTCACACGATATAGGACACGATATAAGGATATAAGAATCACCTTAAGGTGATGTTTAACCCCTACGAGTGCGAGAGGGACGGATGCAAAACGGATTTGCTATTTTCTCAGAGATTTTTGGTATTTTCGAAAAAACAACAGAATCACATTATTCTTTGAGGGAAAGAGAACAACGTTCTTTTTTTTCTTCGGAAAATTGTTTATTTTCAGAGAAAATAGCAAAGTTCGATTTCACACGATATAGGACACTTAAGAATCACCTTAAATGATATTTCTGAGGATTTAAAATCAGTTCGTCCTTATTGTGCTTAGTGGCAGATTTTTTATATCGTTTGTTTTCATGTAGCGTGCCACAATTCTCATCTACAATCTGCATATTTAAATTTGCAGCTATTTTTTATTTTCAGTGCGTCTCGTCCTTTTATCGACTATTTCTCATAATTTTGTTACCAACAATAAGACTTTGTGTCTCACGTGCTCGTCATTTTCAATACATATCAATGGATCAACAAAAATGCTAAAAAAAGATTAAGAAATACAAAATTTCATGACAGATTTTCATCTGGCTCGATTTTATTGGACGACAAATCTTTTATTTTTTTCGCCCTTACGATGTTCAGTGCATTTTTTGTCTCTTCAATTTTTAGCGACTTGTTTCTTCATGATAGCGTCAACAATACGTTTTCCGTCTCTCTCGTTCGTGAGTCTTTCAGTGACCTGCTGTCTCATCTTAGACTTTCTGCGGCACGTGTTCTCCGTCCTTTTTAGTATCAACAGTACAAGGAAAATGCTGAAGAAAAGATTGAGAAATACTAAGTCGTACTTTACGAACAAGCGAGTTTAGAACACAATAAAAACTCGAAGGTGTGAATCATTCCGGAATTTTACCTGAGTTTGTATTTGACCTCAGGAAAAAAAGTGCGGCGTTAACTACACGTTCGAGCAATTTCGACGTTGAGGAAAAATTGGGGATCGTGTATGGAATTAGCAAAGAGGCAATGGACGGAGTTGACGGAAATTTAGGTGCACGACGATATATATGCAACGGACAACGAGAGACGAACGCGCTGGCGTGCACGAAACGTCGACGTAGCGTTCGGTTCATCTTCGAGTGTGACGCCAAGCTCAGGAGCGTACGATGCGCGTCTCTCTGACGACACTAGCGTCGCCATGACAACCGTGTTACAACCCCGAAACTTTTCAGTCTTTTCACTCTTGGCCGAATTTCCGACCGATATCAATCTCGGTTCTCTTTTTTGCAGGCTTTGCATATGTTTTATTATATTATACGCACTCGATTCCTTATAAGACTGTCATCGTCAATCATTAGATTTTCCCTACCGATCTTCTTCTTTTGCGATCTTGAATACTCTCGGCGATTCTCGTAATTCCAACTTTCTTTCCCAGCTCGCGTGTTCAATCGACTCTCGCCTGCTGTCAAGTATTAAATAAAGTCTTCTTCTCACCCTCATTAATCACGTGTACTTTATGAATTTTATTTACACGTCACGGCTTTCTGAGCCGCTTTGGAAAGTTGATACCGATGTTGAGGAATCCAAAATGGCGGAAACGTCTTCCGCAAGCGGATGGAAAAGAAATGAGATTTTTTTGCACACCTGATCAATATCAAGTACTTATAATTATTGCATTCAATTATACTCAAAGACCTATTAAGACGTCACTGATTAAAATTACGAATTTAGACGTTTTTGAGATTGAAACGAAGAACAAAAATTGGGCGAAATTTATTTTCTATTCAATTTCCATTTTCTTCTCTTCGAATTTGGGAGTAACTTTTCATTGAGTAAACGACAATATGGTACAATTTTGTAGGTTGACTTGAGATTTATGATGTCACATTGAAAAAGGAGGAACGCGTCGATGTCCCCACCACACTGCAGTATGTATATTTTTCGATTCCATGAATCCTTTTATTAATCAAACTTTTTTAATAAAGTAAGTATTAGAAATATAGTCTTCTATGCAGAAGAGAGCTTTATGTTGGAAAAACTATAAGAAATATGGGCTGCAAAGTTATTGATAAAACGATTCGTGTTTCCTAACCTACAAATTTATCGAAGAATCGAGATCAAATTCAAGGTTTTTTTACGGAACAGTTTGAAATTCATTTATTTTTAAATGATACACGATTGATCAAATCCAAAAAAGCAATATTTACATTGCACTACATGTTTGACAATCGAAAACTTCAAAGAAAAATAAAAAAAACATTTTTTATCGTTTAATAGTTTTCAGCACGAAAAAAATGTAAATTTGTATTTTTTTTCGTTTCTCGTTATGCGTTTGAAAATCAAATGAACCGTTTGAACTATCGAAAATGATCCGATGAAATCAAACGTAACAAAAACATTTCAAAAAAGGGACGAATTACGAATTGGGACATTTGTTAATTTGGAACGCTTGATACGGCCCTGAGGTAAAAGTAGCGGTGAGAGCCGAGCGCAGCCGAGCCAGTCCGAAGTGGCGCGTCGGATGCGTCGGTCGGCCGCTCCTCGTCGCCACCGTCGTCGATTGAGTTCGTGATTCCTCGCTCGTGAGGACGGGTGGTCCCTGTTATGTGGTGCGCGTCAGGCCAAGAAATGAATTGCTTGCCCAAAATTCGCACGGGGGGTAAATAGCGCGTTTACCCTGCCCCGAGATAATTCGCCCAGCTAGATCTGTAAATAAAAATATCGCTGGGCGATCTCGAGTTTCGTTTCGGGTGTTCGAAATACCGTAGACAGTAAGGTAAGCCGAGAGTGAACATCGCGACAAACACGAATCACGCGAGTGCTACGAAAACGAGTTATCAAAAAAGAAAAAAAAAGGAGAGAACGGAAGAAAAAAATTAACGAAATCGCGTTAAAGAGAAAGAAAATCGCGCATTAAATCCACAAACGAGTGATAATCACGAGAATATTAACGAAGCCAGTGAAAGAAACGAGTCGAGTGTTTACAGTGTGTGAAAATCGTAAAAATTCGAGAAAAAAAGAGAGAGAGAGATAAAAAATGTGCATCGTCGGAGTGCGCGAGTTAGCGAGTGTCGAAAACTTTTTTTCTGGCTAAATAAATGAAATTCGTCGAAACGAAAATTCGTATTTGATTAAAATATTGCGTGCGTACGAAAAAAACAAACATATCAACGCAACGTGAGAAATTCTGTGTCTCGAGGATAAAGATAAATTCGCGAATCGAGTAAAAAAGTTCGAGGAAGGGAATTTTCGTGAAATTAGTGTGCTCGACGCAAAATTCTCGCCGTGAGCGACGCTCTGTCTCTCTCAGCCGTTCTCCGGTGGCCGAGAGAGCGGCGAACACGCTCAAGATGGCTGGGATTCGCTCGGGTGACGAAAAACGCGAGTAAGAAACGTAAAAAAGAGAGGAAAAGAGGAAAATCGGTCTCGACATTCTTTTTGTCGTTGCGATCTCGAGACCGGGCCGAAAATCTCGCGGCTGGTTTCACGCTACTCGCGTCCGGGTCGCGGTTTAAATAAGAACATGACGCTACGTGACCGGGCCCGTCCGTGAAACTGACAGAGAGAGAGAGACACAGGCCGAGGAGTGAAAGGTAAAGGAAAAACACGAGAGACTTTTTTACATTTACGTTCGTGGATTTCTTTTTTTATTTACTCGATTTAATGTGCTTAACCGAAATATCTTTCGAACGCACCGAAAATTGTGTCGGTACTCGTAATGAGAATACGATAAATTATCTGCAAGGATACTGACGATATTAACAGATATAGGAATTATTACAATTTCTTTTTATTAATTTTACATGACGACTCTCGAAAGATTACAAATCGAAGTCCGCACGAGTCAACGTATTGAAGAATATTATTCAGTACATGTACGTGGTAATTTTTTTTAATCGGAATTATCGTATGAATATTTTTGAAGGAATTCAACAAAGTCACGTTTTGTTACTATAGATGTGTGTACAAAAATGTGATTTGCTGAATTATATGAAAACTGTGCATCAAACTCTAGAAAATGTGATATTTGATATCTAATTATATTGTAAACAAAATATTAATAATTAAATAGTAAAAATTAAATACAGAAATTTGAAAGAATTGAATGGAAATTGAAAATTTTTATTACATCTATTTCAATTATTAATTTTTAAATTTTATTTGGTGATATTTGTATCTGTATGTACGAAGAAATTTATTTTGCTGATCGATTTGTCGAGAGTAATTCAAATTCAATTTCGAACAATTTATAATTATTTTACGATTTCCTGTAGATCAATTTTGTTTGAGACAATCAAAATCAAACTTCTGGAAAAATCAACAAAACTCGCGGAAAATGTGATATTTTATATCAAATTATATTGTATACAAAATATTAATAATTAAATAGTAAAAGTTATTTCAAAAATTTGAGAGAATTGAATGAAAATTGAAAATTTGTATTACATCTTTTTCAATTATTAATTTCAAATTTTATCCGCTTATATTTGTTTCTGTATGTACTTAAAAATTTATTTGGATGTTCAATTTGTTGAGAGTAATTCAAATTCAATTTCGAACAATTTATAATTATTTTACGATTTCCTGTAGATCAATTTTGTTTGAGAGAATCGAAATCAAACTTCAGGAAAAATCAACAAAACTCGCCGCTAAACTTTTTTCCTTGAAGATTGAAAACTAAAAAAATATTCGAAGTAACGACTGACGTATTTTTCCGACATTGAATGAATCACCGTCGCGTTTATTCCTTTTTTCTCGGTAACTACTAAAAAATAAAGAAGGAGACGAGGAGAAAAAAAACGGAGAGAGACAAAAGTCGACGTCTCGAGCTCGGACAAATTGAAGCAAAATTAAAGTCCGCTACTCGGAGGATGTTATCGCGTTTATTGTTAGGAACGGTTCGTCGTCACATGTTTGCTGAGTTTTCGAGACGAGCGACGGAAAAATTATTGAAGAATTAGATAGATTCGATATCGAATCGTATCTACATTTTTGTAGAGACGATAAAATAATTCTAAAATAAAATAAAATAATTCCAATGCCAAAAATATGACAAAACTCAAAAAAAAAAAAATTTTCTTTGAATCAGAAAAAATTAAGAAGAGAATAAAAATAATCCAAAATAATAATAGTAAATAGAATTTAAAAAAATGTCAGTCCCAAATAATAACGACAACATTTAAAAAAAAAAAAAAAAAATTGATATTAATGACAAAAAAATTTTTTTAAAAATCATGAATCGATTTTTTCAAAGTTACAAAATGCATTTGCAGTCACGTTATTTTCCGCCTTCTCGCATTTGTCATTGTTTTGCACTCGCGTATTTACCGACGTCACCGAACTCTCGTCTCCGTTTTACTCCCCCCCCCCCCCATCCGCGCTTGTAATCGTTTCCAATCGATACCCTCGTTCGTTACGAGCATCATAATGGGGAAAAATATGTGTTTGGTCAATTTTACCTTTACTTAGATCTCGAAACTTTTTATGTTCCTTTATTCTCGTACACCGATTCGACAATACAAATAATTTAGATTATTTAATTGTTATTTTTTTGTACAATTTTTTTTACCACAATTCTTTTAGTCATCAAAAAATTATATTATGTATTTTAATAATGCATAAAAAATTGAGAGCTTGAGATATTTTTTGACTTTTTCATATGAGAAAATTTATTTTCATTGACAATGTATAATTTATTCACTGTCATTATTTATTCATCTTGTTTTTCATGTATCTCAAAATAATGATTGATTTACTATTTTTACAATTCAATTTATACTTTTATTATAATTTTTATACTTTAATTTTTCCATAATTTTTTTTAACCGAAATAGGTTTGTGATTATTATTATTTTGAAAATACTGTTTTTGGTTTTATCTAAGAATTTCGTTTTTCTCGAATTTCTTTGACGTGTTGGTATGAAAATTCCGAATCGCGAACGTTATTTGGTATCTATTTTCTCCCTTTGAAGTTAGGGCGCCATGTGGAGAAGCGCAATTTCGATGGAAAAATTTCCTGGGCCACTGAAATTTTCCGATACGCGACCCGTACCACCCCGAATATTGAATTTCTCCGTCGGAATTAGATTTTCGAGCGAAATAGAAGATTCTCCCTCTTTCGATTGCACGAAATTCGGCAATGAGAGTGCAAACACCTTTTTCCTATATTTCATTCATTTCGATAATTCGATAATAATAAAAAATAACAACAATTTATAAGTAATAATAAAGATAAATATTTAAACATTTACTAAAATTATTAATAAACAACAGTATACAAATGAATAAATAAATAAGATCAATAAAAATATTACTTTCAAATAAAAATTAATAAATAATAAATATTGATAAATAATTAACAATGAAAAATTAATCATAAATCATTACAAAGAATGAATATCGAAAATTATTTAAAAAAATAAAATCATTCTTCAATTATTGATTTTTGCGTAAAAAAATCGTTACAACTAGAAGTTGGTAAAATTCGACATTGAAAATTTGCTTACAGATCGTAGAAGCTAATAATTCGATAATTAAAAATAACAACAATTTATAAGTAATAATAAAGATAAATATTTAAACATTTGCTAAAATTATTAACAAACAACAGTATACAAATAAATAAATAAATAAATAAGATCAATAAAAATATTACTTTGTCATAAAAATTAATAAATAATAAATATTGATAAGTTAGTTAGTTTATTTTCCTTTCGTACAACTTTACAGTTTTTATCACGAGTATGCCCATCACAAGTAGAAACTTAAGTAACAAAAATATATTTTCTCT
>JAPYYX010002478.1:0-17405 GCA_030522605.1 Cremastinae sp. B BG-2022a | reverse complement strand
ATTTTCATAAAATATTTATGAAAACATAATTAAAATTCGTTATTATAATTTAGATGTAAGTATTTGATAAAAATTGTCAAAAATTCTATATATTTTTTCGAGTTGTGATTTTGACTAATATTGTCATTAGACAGCCACCTTAAACAAGTTTATCTGAAACTTTTGTTTTTTAATTGTTTAAGTAATAAATAATGTGAAAATCGTTCATAAAACATTAGCAAAGTATCGAGTATCATTGTAAATAACATAAAACAACGGTTGAATTTTAACAATTCATTATGAAAAAGTGATTTTAGTCAGGGATTGTACGTCCTTGAATTAGATAAATAATTAACGTGCTGATAGAATAAAAAAAACACTTATTTATGAAAAATATTGATGTGAAGAATTTGAGTGAAGGAAAAATTTTTTTTTAAAATGGTTTCAAATGTATGAGTTAAAAAGTTGAAACTCTGGTTAATCGATTAATCCGAGATGTCATCAGTGGGGTCTTCAATTCTAAACGATTTCGCGAATAGGGTACGGTCATTTATTGTCTCGATTGTTTTGTCCATTTATTCTTCGTCTCTCATGATTTTCACTCGGTGGTTCGCGAGATCTTGACGGGTTTCTATTTCAGAGCGTCGGTAAAAAGAACCAGTCGAGTCGGCTTAGCGCAAGTCCGTGCTCCATGCCTGCGGTCGAAAAGACCAATCGAATCGCGACGAGCCGGCAACGCGCCAAATTTTGACTATTCTGACATCAAAATCTCTACGAACTTGATGAATTAATATTACACCCCATCGTGAAAAACTTGACAATTAAAAAAAAAAGTTTCGTCAATAGTTTACCAGTTTGTTAAATTTTAATTTTTTCAAATCTTAGAAATTCAAATAATTCTTACCGGAATCGAAGTCTGCCCCGCCGGCGTCCATTCCGCCAGGGTTTCCATACTCTGTAAAAAAAAATTATAATAAATATTGTCCTTTATAAAAAATATCAATGAAAAAAAATAATCGGCAAAAAACGATGATTAAACGTTCGTAAATTTACTTTCAACTCTCAATATATCACACGATATTCACATGTTACGTCTCACCGATAAAAAAGATACTAATTAAAAGTAAACTCATGCAGTATCAATTACGTCTTATCAATTAATTATCAGAAATTTAAAACTCGAAATAAAAATGTCGCAACTTGAAGTTTGCAAGGATAAAAAAAATTCTCCACGTTATACTTGAAAAAAAAGTAAACCAACAAAAATATATTTTTATTTTCTTCGACCAAACAAATAAAAAATGTTAAATGATTGGAAATATCAAAATTAAAAAATGGATTCCCGATGATGAGTCGAAAATAATTTAGACAAGAGTTACACAACTTTCATAACTTTCGAAAATTCGTTGGAAGCTTTTCCCTCGCCCGTCGCGAACGTTATGTTTCGTGGAAAAAAAAGGGATCGCGGCTCATCTCATTCTTTCCCGTCTCGTTCTCGCGGAGCTTTGAAGGGCGATAAGGGGAGGGATATTCGTTCGTAAGAAAACGAGTTTGCACGGTACATCTGGCGGATGCATAATCACGCGAAACGGATGGAGCTCTCTTTCGCGAGTGTATCTGGCATCTCCCTCCGTTTCTGCCAAGATGGTTTCCAGCGGCTCGCAGCGGCAGAGTCGGAGAACGCACGCGAGCCGCGTGCGCTCCAGCCGCTCGAGAAACGGTTACGGAAAGGGGGGGGGGGGGGGGGGGGGGGGGGGGGGGGGGGGGGGGGGGGGGGGAGCCGAGAGACGAGGTCGCGCGTGTACATGCCGAGTTTGAGACGCGAAGTGCGAGAGAGACGGAAACAAACGAAAAAAAAAGAATGAAAAGAAGGATCGCGAGACTGTTACGTCACTCGAGGATTCTTCCCTGACAATGAAAAGGAAACCTTTTTATCAAAATCTTTATCCCCCTCTCTCTTTCTCACTCCGTCGTTGTCTCTTTCTCTCTTGCTCGTGTATCTCGAGGTCGAGATATTCGCGCGCGTGTCATCGGGCCGATTCAACCTTGATGCGATCGGTCGAGAACGTGGAGGAAGTTCTTCAAAAATTTGACTACTTTCATTTCTCGCTTGCGGCAAATATTGAGAGTGAGAGAGAGAAGTCTATGAATTTCGAAATAGCCGCCATTCGAAACATCGCGAGGCTTTTTCAGCAAAAAGCGCCGTAGCGAATATCATCAACAGCTTCACACGGCAACGTCGGAAGTTGCGAATATTCGACACGGGCGGCGCGTGGTGAGGAGAGGCGCGGGGGGGGGCAAGAGGCAAGGAGAGAGGGAGGGACGGGCGAGGGGTTGGGAAGGGATCACGGCGCACGCGGGAGCCAGCGGAGAGGGCGAGAGGGAACACAGAGACATGTCCAAAGGTAGAGGGGGGGGGGTCTATATATCTCTCTCTCTCATCGAAGCGATATGCCAACGGCCATCTTGGATCCTGGGGGGCCGTTAAAAAATAGCGATTTTTTTTCCATTCCTCTTTTTCTCGTTTTATGCCCTCGCCGTTTTTTTTTCTTTCTCGGCGTCTGACAGAACACGCCACGAGGGCTGAAAAGTAATGGGAGCTCGCACATCGAGATGCCAGCGCATCGGCGTTGTGCAACGATATCGCCGGAAAGAGAGGAAAAAAAAAACGGTGCGAACGGAGGAAAAAAAGTGAGGAAAGAAATCGCGACTGTCGTTTGAGAGAAATGAAAAACGGTTTTTTTTCTTCTCTCTCTCTCTCTCGAATTTCCTCGTTTCCGGATAAACCGCACGTTTTGTCCATTTTTAATTGATGTCACGAAACTCTGACGAGAGAAAAAAAACGATCTGAACTCTTACTTTGTGGCTGATCGTCCAGGCTCTCCCGGTCGGACATAGTTCCAAACTCCGTGTTTTTTTTATATACTTTTTAAACTATTCTCGGAAAGCCTCGTCGTTCCCCTGGATCGGGCTCCCGTAATTAATCGTAGTGTCGCGCGAGCGCGTCCCTCGTTGTCACGACAGAGGGCCCGTCGTCGAGCAGCCAAGAGCCCTGGTCTTCCTCGAAGACGAGTGAACGACACCCAGCGCAACCCACCAAACACCACTTCCAAACTCGAATCTCCCTTACGTTCCTTCCTTCCTTCTTTCTTTCTTTTATCCCTTCCCCTTCCCTCTACCTCTTTCTCTCTATCGAAAATATAATTTTTCCTCTCCGATTCACTTCACTGTTCGCGGTAACCGACCCGGTCCGGTTCACCGCGCGGCCTCGTCGTCGTCCCCGTCGCCGTCGTGCTGTCTTGTTTGTCGTCGTCGTCCCCGTCTTCGTCTTCACCGCCGCCGCCGCCGCCGCACGACCTCACCACCACCGTCGTCGTCGTCTCCGCGCCGCGTTTCTACACCTTCAATCTCACGATCTCACTCGCTCTCCCGTTCTTTATTTCCTCGCACTCTCGATTTTCCAATCACGCACTTTTTTCCACTCAGCGCCAACACCACCACCAGCAGCAGCAGCAGCAGCAGCAGTCCACGCTCACACTCGTTTCAGCCTCAACTCGCGGGATATTCCGCGGACTCCTCCGTAGAGCTTTGCTCGACTCGCGGGCACACGAATTCGCCTCGGGCTGCCGAGCACTCGCGTGTATATTCCCGTCTATGTATTTATATGTTTATCGATGTGTTAGTGCACGTTACACACCTAGCCTAGCCTAGGATTTCGCTCCGTCTCTCTTTCTCTCTTGTTTCATCTATTTCTCGCTCTCTCTCTCTCTCTCTTTCTCGCACCGCCGCCGAGCGATCTCGTTGGATCCCCACGGCTGATCGTCCCACACTGACGCACACCCGTACACGCGCACACAATGAAGTTTTACCCTCGATATCTCTCTTTTTCGCCGCTGCGTCTTTTCTCTCCTCACCTGACGAATCTCCTTCCTTCCTCGCCGTGTGTCTTTCGCGCTCTCTCCCGCGTACCTACGGGGTCCCTCTTGTCCGATGTGCGTATGTACGCGCCGCGGGTACGTGCACTAACACGCTCGAAACGACTAGGCTGAAACGACGACGATCCCGCTCGGCTATCGCGCCCGCTCGCGGCAACTCGCGACGGTTTTTCCTTCCTGCTCTCTCTCTCTCTCTCTCTCGCTCTTTTTCTCTTCCTCGATACTCGCGGACTCACGCTGAGATCTCGAAACACGCTACGCGGGTATCCATCTACGTACGAATCGTCTTCTAACCTGCGTTTGACTATTCGGGAATCTTTTTACACAACCAATTTTCCAATGTGTACGTCCTCTTGTATATTTATATATATTCTATTATGATATATATGTGTATATAGTGTTCGTTATTTACATGTGTACAGGTATTTCGAGTTACGTGCCTTTTCCGTGCGGCACACACGATTCCCAACTGTCCGTGTCTCTCTTTTTTTTCTCGTCTCTCTCTCTCTCTCCCTCGTCTTTGTCAACCCCTCTTCTTAACCGTTCGTCTGTCGGGCTGTCTGTCCGAAACGTTCCGTATCCCCTTACTCACGTAAGCCGTCGAGGTTTGCCGCTTCGACCGGCTGGTGGCGCCTTCGTACGGGCTGCACGGACAACGGCGATGTCTGCCGCATTTTCACTTTTCTCGCTAATTCTTCTTCTTCGCTGCTGGGTGTACTCTGATATTCGCTGCTACTGAATATATCGCTCGGTTGCAATTGTATCGAATCGAATTGCGAGACGATGGTGGCGCTGTTCACCATGATTTTATTGCGAATGCGCATTTTCCACTTTTTTTGCGGGAATTTTGAATTGGGAATATATTTTGTGCTTTCTGGATGAATATTTTAATCTGGAAAATGTTATTTTACTTTCTTGAACTTTTTTAAATGGAGTAGGAAATTTTTTTTACAATGCGAAAAAAAAATTTGGTCCAGAAATAAATAGAGGTCACCGATAACTCGGACTATTAAATCGAACCTATGTTTATTCTTATTTTTAAGCAATTACACGACAATATTTGAAGTACGTTTTTACTTCATGTACATTTGTACCGATACAACTAAATAATAATTGTACAGTAACGTGACTCGAATCGGATGTATCAGTGTGTGTTTCT
This sequence comes from Cremastinae sp. B BG-2022a, assembly GCA_030522605.1. Lineage (NCBI taxonomy): Eukaryota > Metazoa > Arthropoda > Insecta > Hymenoptera > Ichneumonidae > Cremastinae sp. B BG-2022a. The sequence goes on along the minus strand of JAPYYX010002478.1, from coordinate 12,332 downwards.
CTCGCTTTTGAATCCACATATTATTCGAATTTTATTCAAACGCAGTATGTCCATTTTTCGTTCATTCGAAACTTGGTGAAGTCATTTCGCGTGATTTTAGAAATCGTATTTTTTGATTCAGTTGAATTTTTTTTGTTTTTGTACGTATCAAAATATGCCCAATCCTGAATTTCGAGCCCTCAATGTTCAAAAGCCACGGAGTTATAAAATTTTAAAAATCGCAAAAAAATAACAACATGGTAATTTTCTAGTCATCATATCTCCTGATTAAATTATCTTAATCACGTTTGTCCGGTGGCTATTTTCTTTGTTTTCGAAAAAAATTGAAAAATTAAATAAAAATTTTTTCAGTTTTTTCCTAACTTCTAAGTTCAATTTTGATTTTTTTTAAATAGCAATATTTTTTATTTTCTCGAAGTAAATATATATTATACTAAGCTGTAAAACAAATTTTTTGAGCTATAAATGGAAGTGGGATTCGAATATCTTCGATTTTTAAAGCCACTAATTCACATTTTTTTTATCACAAATTTGAGTTTTTTTTTAATTTAAAAATTTTTAACTAAAATTTTAATATAAGTAATTATGTAAAAAAAAATAATTTTCAAATTTTATAATAATCTCAATGTTCAAAAATAATAAAATTATTTAAAAAATTACAAAAGACTTTTAATTTACATAGGTGGTACAGTAGGAAAATATCAGTTGACCATGTACATTAAAATTTTAGTAAAAAATTTAAAAATTTCCAAAAACTCAAATTTACGATAAAAAAATGTGAATTAGTGACTTTAAAAAAATGAAGATATTCAAATCCCACTCTTATTTATGGCATACAAAATGTGTTTCACAGCCTAGGATAACATACATATTTTCTTAGGGAAAATAAAGAATGTCGCTCCTAAAAAAAAAATCAAAATTAAAATTAAAAGTTAAGAAAAAAAACGGGGAAATTTTTTTTTATTTTTCTATTTTTTTTCGAAAACTACATTTCAAAACGAAGAAAATAGTCACCGGACGAACGTGATTACGAAAATTTAATCAGGAGTTTATAACTAGAAATTTATCATGTTGTTATTTTTTTGCGATTTTCAAAATTTCATAACTCCGTGGCTTTCGAACATTAACGGCTCAGAATTCAGGATCAGGCATATTATGATACGTACAAAAACATAAGTACAAAAAATTCAACTAAATCAAAAAATACGATTTATAAAATCACGTGAAATGACGTGGAATTACTCATACACATCTAATATTATATATGTCATAACATGATCGTGTATCGATGCGTGATGGTGATGACTTTTTCTTTCCACTCATCTCGTATAACCTTCAATTATACACAGGAACAACGAGTGATCATCTTGAATTAAGAATTATTTCAACAACTCGTACATGCATGCCTGAATGAAAAAAAAAAAAACAATGAATCTCATTCGTCTGTTGCAATTTCTTTCCGAGGGATAAATCAAGACGAACGAATAAAACAAAAACGAAAAGATAAATGATACAACTGAAAATCCCCTGTCCTTTATTTGCTGTCTTTTTTTTCCTTTTTTCCCTCCCTCATCAAAATGTATACATCATATCCTCTTCCTGTGGTCGTAACTTCTCAAGCACTCAACCTCCCTTGCCTCGGCTTTACGGTCTCCTCCCCAACGGGGGAAAAAGATATCGCGCTCTGAAAGGATTACGAAAATGGCCGCCACAGAATAAGGCACACAATTGATGCAACGCGCATTTAGTTAATAGCTATATATTGTACATATATTTGTTTGTTTTTTTTTTGTTTCTTTTTAAACATATTGTTTTTCGGTTTTTTTCAACGTTTCGTTCTTCCTCTTTGTCTCCTCGTCCCATCACAATTTTGGTACCCAATAGTGATTTTTCTTTCATTCGTTTTAACGATCAAACACACCCGGTGAAAGTGTTTACTATTTTTCACTCCATCGCACAAGAAGCCGTGACGTCGAATCGATTTTTTTTGCTCGTTTTTGTTTTTTTTCCAAATTGACGCTTTTTCGACCGTTTTTTGTTTGTTTGTTGACAAAACTTCGAATCAAATATATCAGATGCAGATCGACGCGCCAGACTGGTCGCGGCTCCTTATTTACATATACATAATAACGTTTTTTTTTTTAGTTTTTTATTTTATTGTTACTTTTTTGAGGTATGTTCGCGTATGATGTGGGATACATAACATTGTGGAAACGTGATTCATATTTGCGATCTCATGAACATTTTGAACAATCGAGTCTCCCTCGGCTCGTGCCGATGCCGTTTCCGTTCCGTCCTGATGCGAAATTGTCCGGCGACTACGCAAATAAAACAAATCGTGAAAATTCTCTAATATTCAAAATGATAAACGAACCGTGCTTATTATCTGCTTTTTTTCTCGTATCATCGTTACTTCGTACGACCGTGTGCTCGCACACGAAAAATTGCGCGAATCGCCTACATAACATTTTTTTTTTCACATCTTTTGCCCCAGCACTCCAAATTTCGCCAGTTCGCTCTCAACTTTCTCTTCAAGCCTGTAGATACAATACGTTATCGAGTAACAACTATTTATTTTTTAACTCTGTGTTCTGAAATCTACTTAGCTCGCGGCGTTTCTCCGCCATCGTTTGAATAACATTTTTATTTTCTTTTTTTTTTAATTCCCCACGTACAACGTTTAACCTACAAAAAATCGAGTCGTCGAATGATTTGAAAGGATGCGAAAAGTACACGATTGTAAAAAGAAATAAAAGTTTTTTAATGAGGCGAACGAGAAATCGTTCTCTTTGGAAAAAAAGAAAAACGGATAAATCTTTGAAATAAAAAAAATGGACGATTCGATTTTTCGGTGGATTTCCATTCCTTTCGTTTTTTTTTTCTTTCTCGGCTTTCCGGAAAAACTACAACTGCGACTCGATTACTGAATATCTACGTAGACTCGGTATCACTTTAATTCTGGCGCTATTAAATGATTTAAACGATACATGAATATCGTAGCGTGTACCGTACTTTTTCAAGATTTCCAATACCTCGCGCAATAACACTTTTCGAAACAGGATTTTTTGCACCTGATCGTCGCCTTGAGAGGTTACATGGGTTTCGTCGAAGAAAAAAAGTCTACTTTCAAGAATTTTTTTTTTCATACAATAAATGGAATATTTTATTGAAACTTTTTACTGTCTTAAAGATAAACATTTGAAAAAAAATTTCTGAAATTTTCAAAGGAAAATATTTAAAACTCCGTCATTGTGACGTCATTTCCGGTGACCCCTCGTTTCATCCCGTTGTCAGCATAACTCCCGACAGGATCTTCTGAAGTGAATACAAAAAAATTATTTCTTAGATAAGACCATAAACTAGAACTTGAAAGAAGGAAATCGAAAAAAAGTGAAAATTGGATTTTTGACAGACTTTTTTATAAAAAAATTTAAATTTTGCTCAACATTGTTTTGTAAAAAGGTCTGCCAAAAATCCAATTTTCACTTTTATGCTTTTTCCGTCGTTCAAGTTATAGTTTATGGTCTTATATAAGATACAATTTTTTCTGATTCACTTCCGATGATCCTGTCATGAGTTATCCTGACAACGGAAAAAAATAAAGGGTCACCGGAAATGACGTCATAATGGCGGAGTTTTAAATATTTTCCTTAGAAAATTTCAGAAATTTTTTCTCAAATGTATATCTTCAAGACAGTAAAAAGTTCCAATAAAACATTTCATTTATTATATAAAAAAAGTTCTTGAAAATAGACAATTTTTTCGACGAAACCCATATGTAACCCCTCAACCTCATTCTCAAAGTTTTCTATATCTAATGCAAATTACAGTTCAACTCCATCCGAGCTCCAAAATAAACTATCGACATTGACGTCTCGAACGAAGATGCGCAACTTTTATTTCAATCACTCGTTTTTTATAACATTTTTCAAAATTATTATTTTGTTTTTTTAATATTTCCTGAGCAAAGGCCAATCACTAAACCGTTGAGAACGATTAAAAGCATTTCCGTTTTGTCCCTCAATCTAGCTCGTTAACAACCGATTTCCATTATTCTCTCGAGCATTCTCTCGAAAGATCGAAGTAAAGGGCCCATAAAAAATATCGTCACGATTCCCAAAAGCACTCATATCTCTCCGAACATCAATACGAACGATCGTCTCGAACGATCGTTCGAAATTCGCAAGCTCTCATCCACAATCTTATCATGTTTCTCTTATCGCTTCGCAGGCTGATTCTCTTCACATCTCATCGCTTATAACAGAATAATAATAACAGTAATGATCAATTATAATAGTAGTAATAATAATCAATAATCATAATAATTAATAAGAACGTGATAATGTCGGAGTTGCTTCTTTTAGCTCCATTTTGTTAAATCGTACAACTAAGCACACTCGTTTTTTTTTAGCACATCAAAACTTGACCTTTGTTCAAAAGGCTCGCCATATTTTTTCCCCTCGCATTTTCCTTCTTTCTCCATTCCCGCTCGTTCTCTCTGCTCTTTCGAAAAAGGCTATTTACAACAATGAATAGCAATGTGTGTGTATCTCTGTGTAATCGTGTTTGTTTACATATGTTTTATGTAAAAGCTCGGATTATACGTTTCTCCCTCACGAAGCCAAACGCACGTTTTTTTCTCAGACTCACAGCTGTGTGAATTTCCCTCTACTTTTTTGAAAAATTGCCAACCCAGTATCAGTTGAAATTTCTCTTCGCAGTGCATATTATCAATTTGAAAAATTGCCAACTCAGTATCGGTTGAAATTTTTCTTCGCGATGCATAACTTGAATTTCATTTCCCTTTTCCCTTCACCGGCAACTCAGGATGGCGAAGCACCTCAATTCGATTTTTATGATTCATTGCTTATAATATTCATTGGTATAGGTTTTATGTTTGTGTTTTTTTTTGTGTGTGTACGCGAGTGTATACAATTAAATGATTTTCTCGTTCCGAAAAGGAACTAGGATTTTAAAATATCCGCAACAAGAACCGGGAACTCTTTTATAATTAACTCTTCGCTCGTACTTTCTCTTTGCTCGTAATATTCAAAAGTTAAGGAACGTCGGAGGCGAGAGTTTGGGAGAGGGGTTTTTGAGTGAAAAATGTTTGTGTCCGATCTTGAGATTTCACTGTATGTTGCAGCAAACGCCTTTGCAAGGAACGGGCCCCTCCCTGTCGGTGTCCTGGCCGAAAGTAGCGCGAGGACGATACTTGTCTCTGGCGTCGAAGGCAACGAGGTAAGGAGGCAATTTCCCGGCGTAATAACTCTCGTAAGCCTCGACAGCCTCCTCGATCGGGATTCCGGATCTCTCGAGCATCGCTTCCACGATTTTATTCATTTTTTCACCAATGACCGGGATCTCCTCGCTCGTGAGACTCTCCGTCATCCTGTCCAGTGTTTCCGGCTCGCGATTATTGTTCTCGCTGTCGAGACTCGTTACGCTCGCGCCGCTGTCCCTCGTCGCCTCGAGCCTGTAGTACTTGTTGACGATCTCCATACCAGCTGGATCCAACGTCGGTCTATCGTCCTCCGGACCCTCGCCCTCCAGCGACTTGCCCTGGATCTTCTTCGGAGTGACCGGCTCGACGGTTTCGATCTCCCAGCACTCGAGCACGTCGGGCTCCTCGATGCTTCCCAAAGAATTTCTCTTGCTCGGATTTTCCGAATCGCTGCTCTCGCATCTCTTCGCGTCCTGCGTGCTCTTCTCGCAGGTTATCTTCCTGAATCTCGGACGATCATTGTCCTCGGTTTGTTCCTTGAGAATGATCGGCTCGTAATTCTCAACCGGAAGGACCTTGCCCTCGTTCGTAACTACGATTTCTCCCTTCTCGAAGGTTCTCACTCCAATTTCCTCGTCCTCGACGATCCCCTCGTCTCTCTCGTCGCCCGCGGTTCTTCTGAGCTTTATCTCCACATTCTCGATCGGTATTACACCACGACTAGACATCACAGTGACTTTTTTCGCTTTTCTCCTTCTCGCCGAGCGTCTCGTCGATTCCTCGAGCACCTGACTCGAGGAGCCGAGCACGCTCCTAGTCCGAGAGCTTTTGGCAACCCTCATACCCGCAACGCTATCCTTCTTGGTCAATTCGCAGTTTCCATTCGCCTCCTCGAGCTCGCCGTCCCTCAGTCTCGCCTCGATGTCGCGATTCAGGCGAGCGTCGTTGATCATCGAATCGGAGGATTTCTCCATTCCCTCCGTAGACGCCTCGATTACTTTTTTCGATCTTTTGCCGCGTCGTTTCCTTCTCTTTTCCTCCCTCGGCGCACTCTCGATCGTCGTTCTCTTCGTCTCGCTCGATACCTTCTCGTCAATGAAACTTGCGAATTTACCGGAGCCACGTGACGACCCTCCGTCGTTCACGTTGCTATTAGCAGATAGTGCAGGCATGGGGTTGCCTTGCAAGTTTTTTGGCGGCTCTTCCAGCTCGTCGTCCTCCGCCTCGCTCTCCGATATCATCGAATGCACGACAAACAGCTCCGGCGAATTGGCACGTTGCAGCCACTCCGTAACCGCGTTCGTTATCGGACGGTCCGTGGAGAATCTTGACTGGGTCTCCACCCCGGAATCGTCGTTTGATACGTCAACGGAGAGTCCGGTTCCCACCGTGGTCGAGAGACTGTGCAATTCGCACTCGAGAGCCTCAACTCCGGTCACGATCGCGTCCCGCTCCGAGTGGGACGTCCTCGAGTCCTCCGGCTCGCTTCTCGTTTTCGCATCGCCTTCTGTCGTTGATTCCTCCAGGTCCGGACCTGGCGTTGCTTCCCTGACGAATTTCGTAGCCTTCGCGTACTTTCGAGGACGAGTCTGTGCGCTCGTACCGAGGCTCGGCAGTGAACAGGACACGACATTTGCGCCACGAGTCACCAAAGATTCGTAGCTGTCCGGCAGTCTCTGAGTATTTACGTTTATCGGCGTTGTCGTGCGATTTATCATTCCCGGACTGGCCGACCTCGTGGCATTTTTCTCGACAGTTCCTGACTCTCTTTGAGGCTTATCGAGAACTATTCCGGAGCCCGGTGCCTCGTTCGAGTCACCGGAGGACGTTCTATCCGCGCCGCTCTTTCGTTGATCCTCCCGGCCGTTTGGCACTGTCTCATCCTTTGGCTCCTCGCTGCACCGGGACGCCAGGTTGTCGACGATCGTCTGGAAATTCACGGAAGTCGCGTCCAAGCCGATTTCCGTCTCCATCGGCGTTCCCTCGACGACGCTTCTCGAGGTCAGCGCTCTCTCCGCCATTATGGACACGTTTGCGAAGACTTCGGCCGCAAAATCTACCGGTCTCGCCTCGACCTCCTCGCACTGTCTCGAGACGAGTTTCCCCGTTCTTTCTATACCGTCAACGTGCGACGACAACGATGGCGATGACGCTGATGACAGTCGCTCGTTCGTTCTCGAATTCTTCAATTCTTTCTTGTCCTCGGATTCGGCGACGTGCGACGAGGACTCTTCCGAGGTCAGGACGATCCTCTCCTCGTTGCTGTCCGTCGTCTCACCGTTCGACGAGGCTCTCGTTTGGTCGTTCGTTGCGCTCTCAACGTTGGATTTAGCCTCGTTGAGGACGGTGACGGACTCCCGGGATGGTCGGAATTCCTGACATTCCGGATTTAGAGGACGCGAACTGCACTTCGCAACCGGTGTTTCTCTTCCCTGAGTCGACGCCCCAGCTGCGAGCTCCTCACTCGCCTCGGTCTCGGCTGCCGCCTGACCAAGCCTCGCCGCATTGTCAGCCTCCGAGCTGAACTCCTCTTCCTCCTCACCGTTGACCTGAAAATCAATTTCGTTATTATTGATTTTTTTTTTTTAATGAATAATTATTATTAATTATAATTAACGAATAGGTACAGAATTTGTAAAGCATGAATTTTAAATGTTGATTTATTTTTAAAATAACTTGAGGATGACAAAGTCAATTGGTTTGATATATTTTTTAAATTATGAAAATTCGTAAATTTTTTATCCGAAATGACAGAATTTATTTTAAGAGTACGAGCGAAGTATATAATTGCATAATTGGCGTGCACTTTATAGCAACATGATTTTGAAACTGACCATTCCGTTTTAAGAATGTATTGGCCGTACAATCCCCGACAAAAGTTACTTTTTCATAATAAATTGTTAGAATTTAATCTTGGTTTCTTTTTAGAAAATTGAAATTTTGTGTTATGTTATTTACAATGATACTCGATAATTCTCTAACGTTTTTTTGACAATTCCCATATTATTTGTTGTTTGAACAATTAAAAAATAAAAGTTTCAGACAAACTTCTTTAAACTCGGTTTAACATTATTTGTATGTGCTAATTGTAGAAAAAACAATATGAAGAAAAATTTATATTTTGAATAATTTTTAGCAGCTAATTTGTGAATTTTCCATTAAAGACAACGTTAAATTGAAACGACTTGAGAATTAAATATCTTTTGAACCATTTAGTCGATCATTACCAAATTTGGAAGAGAATTTTTAAACATATTCATAAATAATGTGCTAAAATTTCAGCAAATTTTTATGATTTTTTATAAAAGGGTTAAACTACACTTTATCGTTTACCAAGGGAAATTTTTTTATTTGTCCGTTCATTTTTAATTTTTATTTAATTATCAAATAAAAAAGCTTTACATTTCACATTTTGTATCGAATGTTTTTTCATTTTTCGAGCAAGGAAAAAAAAGAAAATGGACAATTGTAAAAAAAATATAACTCACCGTGGCAGTTTCTCGTCTCCACTGTCTTCTACTCGGTTTTTTCTTCTTTTTCCATTTTCCCCAGGCTTTACTCATCGGACGTCCGGATATGGCTGTTTCCCGCACCATCGGTCCGCTCTGTATCGTCACGCCTTAAACAACGAAACAAAAAATGAAGAATCTTTCGTTATTCGAGCTACGCAGGCAAAGGTACGTTGCAGTGTCGAATCGAGAGGAGAATAAAAAATGAAAAGAAGTAAAAAAAAACATACAAAGAAAAGGTCAAGAAGAGAGCAAAGATAAATATAAAAAACTACAAGAAGAAGAAAAGAAAAAGAAATTAAGAAACGAAGTACTGAAAAAAAAGAAACCGAGGAGTGAGAGGTGACGGTAAAAGAAAAACAATGAATAAAATGAACCGTGGTGAAGAGGAAGGCCAGAAGAGTCCGATGCCCGTTGATTCTCTAATAGATCACAGAACGATTTGGAAAATTCGATTCCTTCAGACTCGACATGCTTCTGATTTCTTTAACGATTCCAAAACAAGAACAAACTCTATTGCGTTGAATTTTCACGACGTAAAAACACAATTAAATTATAATTAAATTCCTTTTTTTCAATTTTACAATTTAAACCTCAAGAAAATAAAAATTAATTTTTTATTCCTGATTATTATATCGGTACTGAGTTTTTTTTTTAATTAATTTATTTTTTTCTTCTTCGTGGATGAATTTTTTTTTTTTCGTCGCGATCAAATCCTCAAGCAAGACTAGACTCGGAAGCTTTCAAGATTCGATTCGAAGTCGAAGTTGGTGGTGAGGAAGAGAGCGGGGAGTTTTAAGCGAAAGCTCGGAGGATCTCGGCCAAGAGGAAAATCGTCGTCGCGAGCGCGCTCGTTTCGCGATGCACTCTCGCTTGTATTTTCGACGCTATGCTATTTCAGGTCGCAGCGATTCAGTGCTCGTTGCCAAAGGCGCGTCACTATTTTGGCCATCTTCTCGAAGCTTTTACAACGGAAAACCCCCACGGCGAAAATTTCGTCGGATACTATCCATGGCATATATTCCGGTCCTCGAATGCCGAGAGATCGAGCACAAACATACGCGCGTCACATATCGTATTTGTTTTCTTTTTGCTTCGATTAATTCGAACTCTCCCTCTTGCGATTTACTTTCGCAATCGATGTCAATGCACCCGAAAATTCTATTTATTTCCATTTGCATCTTTTTCTTTTTCATTTTTTTTTTCGAATTTTTAATTAAGGGTAATTTAATTGTAAATTGTTTATTTTATTTTTTTTCGAATTTTTAATTAAGGGTAATTTAATCGTAGATTACGACTGTAGGGCTGTACGACTGTAGACTTTAAATATGCTGAATTTTTTGTTTTTTAATAGCAATTGAAGGAAACAAATTAAATTTTCAGTTGCCATGAGAAAAATAAATTTTTTTAGCGAATAAAACGGGGTATCCCTCCAAAAAGTGAGGAATTTTTTTTTTTTATAATTTTTTAATTTATTATTAGCTTTGAAGTTTTGTTTCGAGTATGTAATTGATGATTTATTATGATTTTCGTTTGAATGTGTCTGATTCCCAAAGAAAATCATCTTTTTCTATCTGCTATGTTCGTTTTTGATGTATAATTTTTATTTTTGTTTGAATGTGTTTTAGAATCACCAAATATAATTTTCTTGGCAAAGAAAACGCTATTTGATATTAAACTTTATCAAATTTTGAAATATTAAAAATTTTCAACAAATTTTTGGGGTACCCCATTTTGCCCCCCTCTACCCTACATGTTATTTATATTTGCTCTTGCCGTTTTAGATGGTATGATTGTAATCGTAAATAAATCGTAATTAATCCTTTTCATAAGACTTCATGAATCGCTTGCGTGTTTTCATTACTTATGAATTTTTTTTCAAATTTATGTCGATACGACCTTCAGACAGTTTGTTCCTTACATTTGTAATTCATACATTTATTGAATTATAATTTTCTGTTGACCTCAATGCACTCGAGACATTAAAAATCAATTTTCATTTTTTTATCAATTTTCTTTTCATTTAAAATCTTTTTTCATGACTTGGAGTGTTTATGTACTATTTAGTTATTATACATGTATATGTAGCGTTTACGCGCCCTACATTCTACAGGGTGCTATTTCAAAATATTTTTATGGGCGAAAATAAATCAATATCGTAAGATTTTCGTCTACCTGGACTCTGTGTACGTCCTCATGGATACGTACTCGAATGAAATTCATTTTGCAGCTTATTTACAGATATAGTTTGACATTTAAAAAAAACAGTAAAGATTTCGTCACATTGATTCGGTTCCAAAACAACGCCAAATAAAATCGGAGTAGTGAGAAAATGATTGTATTCTAATAATAAGTTTGACAAACCTATTTTTTGAAAAAGCTTTAAATACATTCATTTCATCGCAATTGAAACAAAAATACTTGGTAATCACAATTTCGAAATTCACGATTGAACCTCAAACGTGACGAACTTTATAAATTACTTTGCTTTAATTTATACAAAAGGATCTCTATTTTATAAACAAGCATAATCGAGTCACGTTCAATCGAAACACAACTCTTACATATGAATTCTTTTTAAAAAAAAAAACCTCATTTAAATCACAAAATTTTAATTATGAAAATCTATTTGGCGACTTTTTAGGTAGATGTAAAACTTTTTTTTATTAATTGAAAAGAAAAGAAGTAAATATTCCTCCAACTATTCGATTCGTCGTGGAATGCCTGACATTTCTTTTGAAAAAATCTTTTTTTTAAAAATGGTTAAAAAAAATCTCTTAAAATTTTAGCCCTGAATATTAATACGCAGAGGTCGTCCATTTCTAATTTTTATTTCCCACTTTATTATTATGGGAAACTTTCTTGTTATTAAAAATGTCTTAGCTCTCAAAAATTTATCCTAGCATGTTTTCTCATATTTGAAAAAAAATCGACTTTTTTCGATCAGTCTACTACTCTATTACTTATGTGTATATTTTTTCCTGAAACCATATATTTAATTTATGTCAGATCTATAATGACGTTTATGATCGATCAATTAACTTAGTTCTCGGAAATTTACAAGGTTGAAATGAAGCGAGCAATTATTTTCTCATTTTCCCTTAACTCGTGAAGATTATTGTTAATTTTCTAGCGATATGAGAAGCGTGATGATGAAGAGTTGAAGAGATGCCTTAAATACTTTGCAGCGTGTACGTGCAAGTGTTTTATTTCGGCGTGTATGAACATCCATTATTTGAGAATGAGAAATATTCTACGTATACGATCGGTTTTTCTTCCACTTAAAAAAATCCGATTACGTTCTTTTTTAAGAAACAATAAATTATAATTTAAAAATTGCAAAAATAAATTATCAATTAAAAAATGTGTGAGGAAATTTTTTAAAAAATATTTATACTTATGGAAAATAACTAGCTGAATAAGTATATAGACAATTTAACAAAATTTCGGTATCAAATATGAAGACACTAATTTTGTCAGGTTTTTTTTCTATATAGTTCCAGAGTTATTTATTTTAATAAACACGAATTCTTATACGAACGTAATGCTCATACATGTAACTTTCAAATTTGAATTACTCAAAAACCAAACAAAAGAAA
>JAPYYX010002477.1:0-15699 GCA_030522605.1 Cremastinae sp. B BG-2022a | reverse complement strand
TCACGTACAGAGGTTTCTTTCAGCTGATTTAACAGAGTCAAACTAACTTTCATATTTAATAATTTTTTTTATATTTTTTCAAAATTTGGATGATAAATGTCGATGAGAAAAATCGTATACACTCCTCGGAAAGTAAAAAAGGAAGCCTCAGATCACATGTAATTGTCGGCCGAGGCGAAGCCGAGGTCCTGAGACCTTCCTTATTTTACCTCCCTCGGTGTGTAATATACTATTGCTTCAGCATATACGTAGAACTTTCCTTTCGTCACGAAGTTAATGCATAATCAAAGACCGATCTGTTTATCGTTGAGACGTGGCGGAATATCGGTTGACAGATTAGCCCGTGACACGTCCTCTTTGACACTTTCCTTTTTCCGTGTCTGTCGACGATAAAACTTTATGGAATTGATTGACTCTTGGGTTTTGGAACTTGAGCTCTTCGAAATTTCTTGTAGGACTCGATGCGCGTAAAACAATCGATTCCTTCAAGAAGAGAGCGACGAGAAATTTAAAGAAAGGGTCCGATCGTAAAAACGAAAGTCGAAAATGGACTTTCAAGTGTCACGAATCAACCCTGAGAAAAAACACTCGACGGTGTCGATCTCTCGAAAGATTATTAAAATATTAATACTGCATATAATTCTTTTTTTACGGCCGACAGCTCGGAGAAGAGACGAATCGTCAATTCACAAAAATTAAGATTGTTTGGAACGAGAAAAAGGAACGACGTGACGAGCGAGTCGCGACACTTGGCAATTTTTTAATTCCTGAATATTTTTCCGCGTTCTTGTGGCTCTGCTCCTGGTTTTCTTTCGACGTTGAAATCTGGCGATAAAAAAGACTAAAAAATGTTTTTGGTCTTTAATCTCGAATACTCGAATGTATCCAGGGTAATGACTATTTCCTTGAGGATGGAAAAAGCTCTTGTCAAAATTTATCGCGAGAATCTTAAGGGTTGAAAACTCGGGTCCTCTTTTTTCTCCATTAAAAGAGCTATAGACTCAAGTGCGTCTTGTGGGACATTTAAATTTCTCGTCTTGTGTGGGTTTTCTCTTCGTCTCTCTTTTTCTCTCTCTTACTCCTTCTCGAACTACCCTCATCGCTGGAGTGCTGGCGCTTCTGTTTACCGTGACTCCCTTTTCTCTCGCTGATCTGCCTAATGCTCAAGGATCCATGTTCTTAAAAAAAAGAGAAGAAAAAATACGAGAGTTGGAAAAATGAGAGGGTCGTAAATCATATCATTGGAGACTTTTCGCGTCACTCTTTCCTGTTTTTAATTTTTCAAAAATTATCAAAACGAAAATTTGTTTTCAAGAAAAATTCTTTAGATTCTACTAGATAGATTTATCAAATTTTCATTATATGTTTACGGGAAATCATTGGAACTTTCACGATCCCCTGCAAAGTAGAGAAAAGCATCAAATATCATTTTGCTGTATTGAAAATCGATCATTAAGAACAATGGAAACCAAAAGTTACTAGATTTCGGAAATAACATATTTACTAATTAATAAGTGAATGTTGAACAAAAATTGGACCGTATCACCGTTCATTGGATCGAAAAGAATGTGTCACCGCTTTTTCGAGCAGAATTTTTCAATATTGAGGGAGAAATCTGTAGAGAAAAATCCTAAGGGGCGTTCGGCGCGAGTGAAATTTTTTCTCTACAGATTTCTCCCTCAATATTGAAAAATTTAGCTCAAAAAAGCGGTGATACATTCTTTTCGACACAAAGAACGGCGATACGGTCCAATTTTTGATGACCATCCATTTATTAATTGATAAATCCGTAATTTACGAAATCTGAGTGGTCACGTGATTAAACGACAAATCATGCATAAGCGATTTATCCAAAAAGGGTTAGTTCAACCCAAGTATATATGCTCAGCTTAATTTTTTAGTCTGTACCCTAAGGGTTAAAAATAATTACTATTTAAATAACTTTATTATTAATTCTTGGAAAATGTGAAAAAAGGTGCGAATGAAATTTCAAATCGGTTTGGTTCGTAATCGGTGGATGAACTTTTTGTATGAAAGCTGGTGACATTTTTCATGGGAGTGGTTTTAAGATTTTTTACACATGCGTACACGCGAGGAAATGGGAAAAGGGGAAGAGCACATGACGCGGTACGTAGTAGCCCGTTGTTTGCGTGGCTGCTGCGTAACACGTGAGATAGCCGGAGCTCGAGGGGAATTCTCGCACGGATAGTGGAGAAAAGGGAGAGAAAACGGGCGATGAACGATCCGAGAGATGCCGAAAGCACGAGGCCACCCAGGCGGCCATCACACGAGCCGACGAGTCCCGCTTGTTTACACGATATCGTAATTTTATACCGCTGATCGCGTACACGTCTGTTACAGGCCCCTGAAACTCTTCGCAAGCTCCTTCCCCATATATCCGCCCTTCGAGCTTTCTTTATCCCTTTCCTTCCCTTTACATGCTGATTCTCCCTTGGACGAAATGAAGACGCGATTTCTGAAAAGTCAGCCTGGTACACGACTCGCTTGAGTCACAAATTGAAAGATTATTCAAGCGCTAAAAATCGTGGTAACCGAAGTTAAAAAACTAAATTTACGTTGAGATTAAAGTCGTCGTTAATTGAAGAAGTTTTGCAATTAGGTAGTATAAAAAAATGTTTAAAAAAATTTATCGAAATTTTGTACAAATTTCACGTAATGTGCAATTGTCCTCAGTTTTCGTGGCGCTCGCTTTCACCGTTAGTCATCGTTAACGAAATTAACTTCAGTAAAAAAACAAATCAGCTTTTGAATTTTTATATTTTCACGATTAACGATATAATCGTATGATTTCAAAATAAATTAAAATTTCTAATAAAGATCCGGAGCACATTTGGTCGATAAATAATTCAAAAACAAGCTGAAAAATTGAAAGGTTAAAATCAGTAGCAGAGGGGCTGAAAAAAAGTCGTGTGTATTTTCGAAAGGATTCGAAATTCCAAGATAGAAAAAAAAATTCTGGAGGACATGAGAGAGAGGGAGGAACGATGAGAGATGAGAGAAATTAGAAGAAATAAGTGTATAAAGTTAGAGAGTATGGCCCGACGGAAAAACGAGTGAAACATTGCGGTCCTGTTAAGTAAATTGTTTACATCTCCCTGCGCCCCTCGCTGGGATTGAAGCCGGTGTAAAATGTCTGGCTCGCGTGATCGCACCGACGCATCCCAGACTTTCTGCCCTCTGCTTCCTTCTTCTCTCGTTCCTCTTATTTTTCGCTCCTCATCTGCTTCTGCAGTAGTCACTAATCTTTTTCTCTCCTTTTCGAAATTTCGAGTAGGCCTTCCGAATTCTTGAATTCTGGCTCACAAACTATCCAGTTCTTCCTCCTCTTAGCCCCTTTGTCAGATTATTTATAGGATTTCCGTAGCAGTACCTGTCCCAAATACGAAAAAGATACACACGAAAAAGAGACCCGTATACATATATACATGAAATAGAGAAAAAATAAAGATGGGAAAACTCGAGTAAATAGACACGTAAATAAATAACTATAAGAGGATCCATCCTCTTATCGGGCTCTTCTCTGTATATGATGACAGGAAAACAGAAACCAGAGTTCCGGAAGAAACCCTTTTCGAGTTTTTCAATTCTCAAGAACTTTTTACCCTTTTTTCACATTAAATATTTGCTTAACGAATATTTATGCAATTTCGAAAATTAATTGTACATGATGCACATAAAAATAATTATATAAGAAAGTTTTACTCTCTTTTGTCTAAATTATAAAATTATATATTCGTTTTCCAAAAAGATTTTCTGTCAATGATTCACTCATTGGCACGCGAAGGAGATCCGTGATGTGAATGGAAATGCAGAAAAATGAGCGAGAATGAGGCTTCTGCTATTTCGAATTGCATCTTGTTTCCATCAGGCTGTCAGGAGCTCGGGTTGTTTGCTAAAAACGAATGTCGGATTCGTTTATAAAACAAGAAAAGTCGCTCGATCCCGAAATTCGATCGGTCGGCGATTACAAATTGCTTTTTTTTCGCGAATCTTCCTCTTGTTTCGAAACTCGCTCAGCTGCGTACGTATCGGAGATTTTTCCTCGGATATGGAGGATTAATAGTCGAGCGGAGAGCTATCCGCGTGCAGGCCGCGAATACGAAAGTTTCGCGGGATCGCTCGCTTTCCGAAATAGCTTTTGCCGCCCGAGATCGAATAAACAGGTCTTATTTCGAGAAACGCCTCTCTCTCCTATTCGCTTCTCCCGATCTTTTTCTCTTCCTCCTTTTTCCACAAAATTGCGCGAAAATCGCCATTCAATCGAAAGAAAACACTGTCCAGATTCGTGCAATTTTTATAAACCTCGTTAAATCGCTAATTTGACAAGAACGTCGGCTCCATTTTGTACAGTATTTATTATTGTATATATTAAATACAGTATATATGTAAAATGAAGAAAAATGTTACGATTTAGACGATCATATGGTTTTTGTTTTGAACTACAGAATTTTGATAAGACGACTCGATTTTTTTCTCGTTTGATTTGAAAGAAAAAAATATATACCCGTCACGTATCGTAAGTTCCTCGATAATATAGACGTCGAAAGATTATGAAGGAAACGGATACGCAAAAGAAACCATTGAGAGTCCAAAGTTACTCGAGCGGATAATTTTTTGTTTTGACTGCGCGTGAACTAGGCCGTACGCATCGGTCAAACAATGTTGCTTCCTTCTCTCTGTTTTGATCCGCCGACAGTAAAGGGTTTTCCTTCAGGACTCTCGAAGAAAAAGGACGAGCAGTGGTAATAAAATTTTTTGGAAGTTTTGTTATGTTAATAAAAGTAAACAAAAAAAATTAATAAAAAATGTCCAAATGCAAGCTACATTTCAGGACTTCAGTCTTTATTTTTTCTCTCGTATTGTATATTCCCATCGTGATGTTTTCCCAGAGAAAAACAGATTTTTCCCAAAGTAAAAAAACAATTTTTCCCAGAGGAAGAAATTAAGAGTCATTTAAAAATTACTAGTCTGTTTCTATTTGCTTTTATTTCATTTTTTTTCATTTTTGGAATAAAATTGTACTTGGTACTGCGGTGCACTGGTTAAAAAGATACCAGCTGCAGCCATCTTGCCATCTCTGAGATTTAACGGCGAGGTCGTTAAGTTCTTAACGACCGTTTGTTAGAAGCCTCGTAGTCCGTCACGGGAATAGAAAATCGTCAATTTTTCTCCGAGAGCTTTTAACCATCTTCCTTCAATTTCCAGTGATTCTGACCGCTGGAGAAATTTCACCAACTCGATTTCGTGCTAATTCTTTTTTCTGCTGGTTTTTTTAGGCCCTTTTTCAAGAAGAGATTAGTAATCTTAAAAAAACAGATTGCTCGTAAAATTATTTTTTGTGGGACTCGCGTGGACAATACAGACTCTTCGTATCAAATTGTTTACAGAACAATGTATTCGTAACGATCCCTGGGACGAAAGACATCTGTCCTGATACGGAAAGAGGCAATAAATCCTAAAAAAGTTTTTTATTTTACATTCCCCGAATTTTTTTGAAATCATTTTGTAAATCATATTATTCATATTACCTTCAGAGAAACTTTGAACATTTAATTTTGATAGACAGTGATTTTTTTATGAATGATCTTTGAAAAATATTGGCTTGGTAGTTTTTGTAGATGGTGCTGCACTCTAGTTTCGAAAAACTGAAACGTGGCATCGTATGTTGCAGACCGTCGATCGTTAAGATGAATTCCCACTCCAGTTTTCTGTCTTGCTGTTTGTAAGTAAAACAGATCCCATCGTTACCAGCTACCGATGGAGTAACTTTCGTCGTTATCAGGACTTGGCTGAATTCCTGTAGAGGGCACTGCGATAAAAAAATTTTATCAGTTAATTAACATAAAAATTTTCCATTCCGAATAAATAAAAACGTACATTTTTCATGAACAAAATTTAGGTAATTGAAGAACAACTGTAATTTTTAAAATGTTGTATTGACTTAAACAATTAACTTTTTTTATAAATATATTTAAATAATTGTTCCAATATCGGAAGAATATTCCATAATAAATAAATGTTAATGTATCGATCTGTAGCGAAGCAAACTCGAAGATTTATATAGTATCGAGTTCATTAGTCAATATTCAAATTGAGAATAATATTGGTAAATGGGGATAACAAGGAGGAAGTGTATCATCTCCGGTTGATCTCGGGTGTTGTTTCGTTGCTTTTAAAAGCTCCGGCACGTGAAATCCTTAAACGCGCTTTATCCCAGACTAAATAAAAACATTGTTCGAAGACGGCCTTATCCCGGACCTGCACCGCGGATTTCGTATATTTTCTGAATCAATATTTTTGGCCCCCTTGCCTCTTCGCTGCGACGACGACCTTGCTCTCCGTAATACACAAACTCAGGTACATACCAAATAATCAAAATGAGAGATTCGCAGGGGGCATCAGACATTCAATATTTACGATAATGTAATTTTTTCCCTCTCAAAAAAATACAATGATTTTTTTTTTATCGCGTAAACCTCGCGTCCAAAACTCTTTTCCGTGTGCCCCGAAATTTCAGAAGAGAAATAATCATCGCCAGCTAATAAAATTTCTGAATTACGAGCATCGAAAAAAATAGAAAAATGATAAATTCTTAAGTACGGAATTATCGCCGGAAACTCTCCACTTTATAAGTTTACTGACAGATCGAGTGAAAAATTTTCGAAATTTCTTTTCCCGTCGTCCCGCTATACGAAACCTCTCTCTGCGGAGATCTTGAACCCGAGAACTGCACTTGAGAGAGAAAATTTTAAAGACTTTCCTGTATGATATGAGGAGAAGCGTCAAAATTGAAATCGAGACTTTTTTCACGAGGTCGTAATTTTCTCGAGACAATTACCTCATTTTAGTACAGTAAAATATTATCATCGTCGTTATTTTATTATAATTATTATTATTATCATCATTGAGAGAAAAAGGTCCTGGCGGATATACCTGAAACAATCGAAGCCAATTTCCGAGCCCTCGAGTCTGAAGGATCTCTTGAATTTTTCGAGTCGTTTAAACCGCAATGTGTCGATTGTGCGCGTAACAGGATAATTGGGTCGATTTCGAAAAAGGTTCGCGTCATTTTTTTTTGTTGGAAAAATGTGTTTGGGAACGTGAAAGAAAAGAGAAAACGTGTCGCGGGAAACGTTGATACGTTTTTCGGAAATCGGTCATTCGAAACATTTGTTTCAGCTTATGTGGATGGAAAAAGGATTTTCGGACAGAACAAAAAGTTATCGCCTTACGTCCTGCGGTTTCCGTTTTTCGGTTATACCTGGCGGTTTGGCGCGTTTACGAGCCGTGCGGAATTCCACGTTCGGCGAGCATCTGGAAAGACTTACGGGAGACAAGTTGGAAAGATGTTTCGAGAGAGGAGGAATATACGCGCGAGAAATCGGTGAGAAAATCGGTCATCCGGCTACGTGCATTTGCCTCGCCAGCCCGGATATTCGTCAAAGGTCAAACCCGTCCCTGGTTGCTTAAAAATTACCAGAATTATTATTACTGATGATTTTGCTGGTGAAAGGATTATCTCGGCGGAGCTACCGAATGCTCTTAGTTGGTGACGAATAGCGCCACCAGTTGCCCCGGTTAATCCGGACCAAAATCGAGAGATTTAATTTTTCGATGAGATATACATAAGAAAATTCTTTGTTCGGGAAATTTCGTATAAGAATTTTCTCACATTTGGGGGATTCCCCGGTTTTTCTCACTCAACGAAATTCATTTGCGAGATAAAAATAAAAATGCGAATAGGAAGCGGAAATCGATTCTCGTTTGAGGAGGATGCAAAGTATGAAAGAAAGAGAAGAGCGAGCGAAGGAGAAAAGAGGGCTCGCTCGTATCAGGATTGAAGGAAGAGAGTTCTTCGGGAGTGAAGAGATTGCGAAAAAGATCAAAGGGCCGCGACAACGGATATGCGCGTAAACCTTGCAGCTTCGGCGGTGAACGGGAGCGCGCACACAGAAATCCGGGCCACGCGAAATTTGTATCAAAGAGCCGCGGACGGATAAATGTAAGCTAGCCGTTTAGCGCAAAATCTTCGATTTTCATTACCAGCTGATTTACGTCTTTCGCACGACCTCTTTTTTCCTCAATTCTCTCTTTTAAACAGTTTCTTATCTCTGTGGAGCTTTCGACGCCAATTTTCATCCCTGCTAATAAACTCATCAGCACATTTTTTCATCCATTCGAAAAAATTTCAAAGCCGGGGATAATATTAAAAATACTTGAAAATCGAAAAAAGAAAAAATGTTTTCTCAAGAATTCAGTAAGATATGAATTTATTTTCCTTGTGTTTTGACAAAGGGAAATTGTCGAAAAATGGAGGTCGATAATGATAGTTGAATGCATCATTAATTTAAATTGACTGGAATCCTCGAGGGCCACGTGCCAAGGCTTCGAAAAAGTGGAGGCGAAGGCATCAGAGAAATAAGACGCGTGTACGAGGAGAACGCTCGTTATCCCCGTAACGGGGCGACGCGCCTCTTCTACTCGCCGCTAATGCAAACACAAAACGTACCATAGAATAAACGTATACGCTTATACATAGACATATAAAAGATTGTCAGCTCGTCGTCTCTGCAATATTAAGTTTGATTTGATGCCACGGTTCGTCACCCCCAGGAGCTGTTTTCATACAAAACAAAGAAAACCCTCTCTTTCCTTCTTCTCAAACCTCTCGCCCGTCTCAATTGATATTTTTCCTTTTTTTATTATCTCCCTTCTCATTAATGTGAAAAAAGAAATCAACTCAAAATTCAATAATCATATCATTTTTTAGATATTATCTTTAGTTATTGTTTACCAAAAATAATAAAACACGTTTATTATTTTGTATTTCATTTTTTTTCTACTTTTCAGTATGTTTTTGCTCTAATTTTTTGGCTCTTATTTTGGAAAACATTAATAACATTAACGCAATGGAAAATATTTTGAAATTTAGTTATTTATAATTTTTTATTTTGTCGTTTTGATTATAATTTCTTTATTATTTTTATCTTTAAAAAAAAAAATAATTTTTTTCTAATCTCTCTCGTATATCTCAATGGATTTTTTTCATCTTTTTACCAGATAAAATCAATTTCTTTCCTTTTTTAAAAAATATTATCACATATTGTTTACAAGAAAATAATAAAAATGATAAATCAAATATTTTTATTTACTATTTGGTGTTCCGGTTATTTTTAATTTTGTATTTCGTATTTCGTCGCTACGATTTTTTCTCATTTTTTATTTTTTTCCCCGATTTTTTAGCCAGACTGCGTGGCACCGGGAAAATCTTTCGTGGGGAGAGAAATGTATGTGGCGACACGTGACGACGATTCTTATTTCTCAAAATGTCAAACTTCGGTCCGAACGGAGGACGATAGTGTGCGTGTGTGCGCGCGAGTTTGACAGGCTCGTCCTGAAGGTTATATATCCCGCAATAAGGAAGTATCCTCCGCCGTTCCTTAAAAAAACACGTACACGCTAAATATCGTTATAAGAAGCGAGCGTGGCCTGAGAAAACACGGCGACCATAACGAAACTTTTCCTCATCGCTCCTATCATTTTCGTGAAAAGTTCCTCGACGACGTACTCATCGATTCGTCGTCCTCGATCGATATATTTTTCACGTTGATAATTTTTCACGTATGAATGACGAATTTTCAAAATCCGCAGGCAACTTCCGCGATCCTCTTTGACGGTTGAGAAAAAAAGGAAAAAAAAAGAAATGGGGCGAGTTTGTCCTCTCGTTTTCGAGGGCAGAACGATCCAGACAGCGTGGCACCGAAAGATGAAACCGTCGCTCCGGTCAGAAAATTGGTTTCCTCCAGACTTACGAGAGAAAGAGAGAGAAAGATTTAAGAAAAACCCCCCGGTACGTGACTCGCCGAATCTCCTCGTTTCCTCTCGCGTATCCTCTCTTCTATCCCGAAAAACTCCGCCTAATTAACGGCCTGACGAAAGCGAACCGGCTATTAACGCTGCAACGTTTCCTGACGTTTTTTTCTCTCTTGTTTCACGTATAGACTCGCGATAACTCAAGAAAGAACGTGGGAAATTCCCGAAGGATCACGTACAATATTTCAACACTTTGTTCAACATTTTTCCACAAAACGAAGATCAAATTAATATCGTGTTAAATTATTTCAAATATTTTTTCTTAATTTCCATCAGCTTGTAATTCATAACAAAAATTTCCAAATACGCTTTTCAAATTAATTTTTACATTGAATTAATAATCTACCGATTAACATTTTCCAGGCTTTTCCATGTATTAGAGTTTATCCTTCCAGTATACAATCGAAATTTGTATTCGCAATGGGTGGAGCGAATTGAATACGTTTCTTAATAGAGCAATCCATTTGTACTTGTCTATTTAGTTGGGCAGCGACGAGTCCACCATTTATCTTTGGTGCGAACGTGTGCGCGTATACCTGAATATGTTGGGCAACCGAGTATATATTTATGAGGCAGGAAAAAAGGCTTCGCTGACGCGATGTGCGGTAGACGTCGACCGGTAGCCATGCTGCTGTCAGTTAACAGCATATATACACAAGAACACCTCTCACAATTCTTCCCCTCTTCGCTCTGTCTCACTCGCTCTTGGTATATCGACCATCGCGTTGGCTGGCCATTAAACGAATAAATACACGAGTCTACGCCCACCAAACGTCCACTGTAACACTTATTCTTTATCACTCCGTTGGCGCTATCTGCGCTCACGGGCGTGTACAAAGTGTCAAGAAAAGTGACGAGGGAAGAACAGCGATAAAAATATGGCGGACTTTATATATGATTTTGCTCGTTTAAAATTTTCGAAGACCGAGAGATGCGATTTTTATTACCGGAAGTAGCGTAAAATGATTTTTTAAATGTTTCTGTGGTCAATTTAATTTAAGGTAAAAATATGCATGAGGTGAAGTCAAGCCCGGAGGTCTCTGTGGACTCACTTCTGTTTTGACACGATGGCACCTTTTGGGATAATCCTTTAAACGGCCGCCACGGGTGGTGGGCATTTTCCTGTCGTGAAGTGCGTTCGAGTCAGGAAGGACTTTTCCTCGTCCCGTCTCACTCGCGCTTTAGGAGTCGGAGGAGGGAAAAAATCATCCGGGGACTCTCTTATTCGAATTGTGAAAATATAATCCCCCGCCAGGCTCAATCCGGCACACGAGAGCTTCGAACGCGTTCCTCGAGTGTGTCGGAAAGTCCGCTCTGGTTTAATCCAGGGCTAAGCAAAGTTCCTGAACGTTGACCACGCGCCACCAGAAAGACTTTTGTCCTGGCGAAAGAGAGCGGGAGAGAGACAAGAATGCAAGAGCACGAGACAAAAATGTAAGCGTCGACTTGCGTACTCGATCATCCCGCGATGAATGCTGGTCAGATCGATTAGGCGGATTAGTCGAGCAAACGGTGCGTAAAGAGTCACTACAAGATTTTCACCGTTTTACCTTTTGCCTTAGACTTTGTTGTCCCGGGATTTTGCCAAATTGTCGACTGGTCCCTAAGCAAGGATTTTTTTTTCTTTCAGAAGGAAAATCGCCACGTCCGGGAATTAATGAGAGAGACGTCGAGCGTGTGTCGAGCCAGATTTACTCCAATTGAAAAAAGAGCCACTCGTGACGAGCCTCGATCTCCGTTTCCTCTCGATTTATATCTCGACAATGAAATCTTTATGTAGATTTTATATCTCGGGATTTAAAATCGGGTATATCGCGCGGGAGGAGAAAAAACGAGGGAGCTTCGCCGGAGCTGTCAGACGCTCGAGAAGAGCGTATCGACGCGATCTCGACGATATCCAGACAATTATTATATATCTAGCAACGACCAATCGCTCGTGTGTAAAAATCAGAAGGGCACCTTTCGCAAAAGGATTTCTCATGCAAATTCATCCGCAGTTACGAGTCGCTCCTTTTTAATCATCGATCTTACGTCGGTCCTTGAAACATATGACACGCGAGAGCGAGAGAGAGAGCATCGATCTTCATATTTATTTAGGATTCGATACACAAGTCGAGTATTCGTGCCACTTGTATGTTTTGCTCTACAAGATATTCTGTCTCCGCGGCTCTCCGTACAAGGTGAATGTCTCGGACCTCAAATTAATTTCTCTTATCGAGCCAGTAGTGTCAGATTTTTTTTCATATTTTCAATAATTTTTCTATGTCATATAATTTTCCTCAAATTTTTTAATTACATATTCAAATTGTCGTTTTTCTTGTATAGGGTTATGAAGTTCTTGAGAGCTGGGAGTTGGGACAAAAGAAACGTTTTTCCGTCTTGAGAAAAATGTTTTCCTCATTCATATCGTGGTCTTTTGTTTCTCGGCGTCCCGGCATCCGCTTCCGGTCTCTCGCCTTATCTTACGTCACCACGTGTCTTCATCCCTCTTGCCCCGCCACTTTTTTACGAGCATTGTTGGCCACATGTGCTCCTCAAATATCGGACCCGAGAGGAGAGAGAAAGAGAGACAAACATTTGGCCGAATAGAGACGAAAAGGTTTGCTCGAAAAAAAGTTTGCGGCTTTCAAGTGTCTCTCCCGATCCTTGAAATATTTTCTCAACACGAAAACGCGATACTCGAACACTTCTGTATCCTTTTATCGACAATCAGCAGATAAAGCAGAGGAACCTTGATAATATCTCATAATTTGAGAATTATTGAAGATCAAAAGCGTCGATAATTTGAACTTTAAAAAAAATGATCGGAAACGATCGGTAAAATTTGATAATGCTGATGCGATACTTGAGGATACTTTTACATCGTTTAATCGATAATCAGCTGATAAGTACGAAGATTACAAAGAATTTTATTTATCTCATAATGAAAGAATTATAAAATAAAAAGCGTTGATAATCTGACTCCTGCGAAAAAAATCAGCGCACGATCGGTAAACAAGTTTTAAAATGGTAAAAAGGAAGCGGACCCTCGGTATAATTCGTCACATAATGTTCCAAGAGAAAGAGAATTCGATCGGAAGTTTTCGCAAGAGATTTGTGATCCCGTTCGGCTCAGCGGAGCGAAAGAATATGAGAGACTGAAATTTCTCTTTCAGAATTTCAATGAGAAGAAAAAAAGAGGAGAG
Source organism: Cremastinae sp. B BG-2022a (assembly GCA_030522605.1). NCBI lineage: Eukaryota > Metazoa > Arthropoda > Insecta > Hymenoptera > Ichneumonidae > Cremastinae sp. B BG-2022a. The sequence goes on along the minus strand of JAPYYX010002477.1, from coordinate 2,620 downwards.
AATAGAAAAAAGAGAGTGTACCTTCAACCGCGCGAGCGCGATATTTTCCTGAAAAATCGTAAGAATGAGAATCGAATGTTTTCTTTTTTTTAACCGGGCGCCGATGGGTGACGTTTTCTCGTCAAAGATATTCGGGTTAACCGCGGCACGACGAATTTCCTAATAAACGAGTAAATAATTTTCGTCACGTTCGCCCGAGGGAAGCGTACACAGATATAGAAAATTCTATTGGGATCCCATCAGCAGCATCCCGTGGCATTGTCCAACGGATCACCCCCTCAAATAGGATTATATTAAGCTGTTTCACGCCGGAAGAATAGAGTCAAATGGAAGACGTCGAAGATGTTTTGGTAGGGCGAGACTCTCGCTCCTGTCCTGTTAAAACGGAATCTCGGTCGCGATGGGATTCCTGCTGGCAAGGAACCACCACAAAAGCCCCCAGATAGCAGAGACGGCCTGAGACCGAGCCCGGACAACTTTCGAGAGCGAGAAAGTGCGAACGAAAGAGAGAAAACACGCGCCGAGCTCGAGTTGACAGGTGAATGCTCCGTGTAACTTCGAGCTCGTTCCTCGCCCACGCAGCGATTCCCACACGTTGAGAAAATACGCGGATCCTCCTCTTTTTATATTCCACTTACACTTCTTTCTCTCTCTCCCTGCTCTTTTTTTATTATCCTCAATGAAGGATTAATCGTCTCTTCCTTTCGTAACCTCATTTTCGAGACAAATTTCTCGCTCAATGGCGCCAGATACGATCCAATTTTTCCGCTCGTCTCGAGACACTTTATTCCTCTCGCTCGTTGCAGCTCCCGCGCACATTCACCGTGTGGCATCGCCGTCCATTTATTTTAGCGGCCGATATTTCCATCCGTCCTAAACCGGCCGGAGCTCCGGCCAAAATCAACATCCCGGAGACCAGAGAGGACACTGGGCTCTCTCTCTCTCTCTCCTTCTCTCTTCGTCTCGTCTCTCTCTTTCTCTCAATCGTCGTCTCTTCTCTCTCGTCACGTTGCACTTTCGCGCAAATATATAAAATCGATTCGCCAAGGTTTATTGTCTCGCGATCAATTTTTTATTTATTTGATTTCTCATTAAAATCTATTTTCAATATTTTATCTCCATCGTGGATCGCGTTTGAATCACGAGGTGAAAAAAAATGCAGTCGCCAAGCAGTCTCCTTCGGAATCCACCCCGACGTCTTCTCCCCTTTTCTCTCTCAAGAGCGAAACGAGGATGTTTAAATATTTAAGGAGGATCATAGCGTGGAATTTCTCGCTGCACACCGACTTTGGTCATTCGATGGAACGAGTACCCAGATATAGGTATACCAAAATGATTCGAGAAAAAAAAGGAGGAACGAGAGAAGAGTTTCGAATCACTCGAGCGAGGATATCTCGAACAAAGTGCAATGACGCGCCTGTCAGAGATGAAATTCCATATGCTGGTCAACTTCGAGAAACATAACTGTCTCTTTTTCTCTCGCCCTTCTTCTCTCTCTTTTTCTCAATTTCGTTTTTTTTCTTCATCTCGAGAGCCCGAGAGCTTCGGATGAATGAATGAAGGAGTAAGCGGGAATGACTCGTCGAGAAATACGTTTTCGTCTTCGGTAACTGCTCGTGTGGTCATATTTAGAGGTGGTGAATATAATGCCACTGTGGCTGCTGCTTCGTCACTTTTTCCTTTCCTTTTCTTTTCTCCCTCTTCTCTCTCTCTCTCTTTCTCATCTCTCTTTCTGTCTCTCTTCAAGGTACTTCAATCACACGTACAATCACACAATCGTAAAGACTTCTTCACCAACCAGAAATCCACGACCGTAACGTTTAACAATAGGACAATGAGTCGAGTGTGATAGAAAGGAGGAGAGAGGGCGAGGTCCGAGATCGCCTCGAGGACCCGGCGAGTTCCACTTGCACGTGTCTCTATCTCTCGTTTTTTTCTTTCACGCCGCTATCCTGGAATTTTTAATCAGTCGTATTCCCGCTAATATTTATCTCTCGTCACGAATGTTGTCGATCGATCAAAATCCTCGATCCCAATAAATTAAGGAACTTTTTCATTCTTTCACGTATAGCTCGAGCTGTGAAGATTTTTTGGACATTTTCTCACTCATGCGCCACACCGATCGGTCAAGACGCTGACAAGTCGGGCTTAAGACGTACCAGCCTCGCGCTCGAGGAAACGGGAAACGTCACGTCCACGAGTTTCGGAGGCGTAGTCGCGGGAACGACCTCCCCCGCTTTCTTTCAGTGTCAACGGAAAATCCTGGGACCAGAATAAATTACAAAAGAAAAACAAAAAAAAATTTTTTGATCGTTTTAGAGATTTTCGGTTTTCTGATAAATTTCATAGTTCTGAAGATCATTGATAAGAAAGTTTATTTAAATTAATTGAAATAAAATTTTGTATAAAATTATCGATCTAAAAATTCAAAGTGCAAATAAAAAGAAATAATTTTTCAAGAAAGTTTTATATTCCCATACGGAAAAAAACTGTATTCGAAAATATAGGTAATTATAATCTGATATAGGCTATTATATTTTTGAGTATATTCGAAAAAGTACTTTTAAAATGTAGTTTTAAAAATTATAATCAAGATTATAATCGAAAATGTCTTTTTTCT
>JAPYYX010002476.1:0-21450 GCA_030522605.1 Cremastinae sp. B BG-2022a | reverse complement strand
TCAAGATATTTAGGATTGAAAATCGCAAATTTAACACGTGCTCTTATGGTAGAGAACTAAAAATCGTGATTTTTAACAATAAATATCTCGACATCTACGTGGTGAAACCTCTTAAAATTTGGCACCCGTTTGCTGATCATATAAAAGAACATTTGTGCAAAATTTCAACGAATTCCTAAGAAAATGAATAAACGAGACAACCACTTTAAACTATTACAATCGTAAAAAAATCATAAAAACAAAATAGTCAGGTTCTTTTAAAAAACTAAATGAAACTTCTTTCAAGTACTAGAAAGAGCCATGCAAAATTTGAAGATGGTTCACTGTCTAGAAGTCAAGATTTTTAAGATTGAAAATCACAATATTTAACATGTGCTCTTATACACACGTACACGTATGCAGGTCATTAAACAAGACTTGTGCAAATTTGCAAGAAATTCTGACACAATTGCTTTTGCACGACAACTACCTTAAAAGAAAATTCATCTCAATTATAAAATAATAATAAACTCTATTATAATTATATCTGTTTTTGCATTTTTTATAATCTACTTTTAAAAAATGTCAACAATTAACATATAACTTCAAAACTAGACGAACTAGAGAGCTTTTCTTTCAAATTATAACAGTGTCTTTAAAATCGTTACCAGAAAAAATTCTCTATCCACAACGCTTCTAATCTTGCTTTTTTCTTTTGATATTTTTTAGGTCGAGGGAGTGGATGCTGCATAATGCAAAGAGGAGTGCCGTAAGATTGGAAACCAAGGGTAAAGAAAAAAGGAGATAAAATGACGACGACGACGACGACGACAACGATGGATTCTCTCTGCGATAAGAGAGCAACTCGTTGTCTGAAAATACCCTTAAAATCGACTGAACAGATTTACCTAGTTTTCTTGCTACCGACAGTATTGAGTTGTGCGACGTACGTCGTGCACTTCTCATCAGACCTCGTGGTCGCTGTGCAACATTTTAGAGAGGGAAATCCAGTATGGGCGAGTTGCACGATCGCTCTGATGTTCGCACCAGCTATTGCTTATTTCGTTCTAACGGTGTCCCGTCCGGATTGGTGGATGAACGAGGACCAAAGATCGCGAAATCGCGCCGTCGCCTGGTTTGGGATCCAAATTCTTCAACTAGTCGCCTTTCCGTTGTTCGCTCTGTACAGATATGCTCAACTGATCGTCCTCGCGGTCGATGCAACTATGCTCAGTGCTGCAGAACGTGCGAAGACTCTTAATGCAGCTGCTGCTCCTGCTGCCATCGAGCTGTACTTTTTCCTACAAGCATGGTTCCAGGCTGCACCTCAAGCGATCTTCCAGACGCATCTTCTGCTCCGCAATTACACCAAAGAGAGAACCCACCAAACCGGTAAAAACTTTTTGGAATTAGATGAAACTAGAAGTAAATAATTTGCAAGTAAAGGATAACTTGCACTAATATTGAAAAAAGGATAAATCATGGAATGATTATGTTATCGTAGATATTAACTTACTGTTTGACTTTTACCAGGAGATAAAAGTCTTCAAATTAGTTGAATCTAAGCGATATTAACAAAGTTTGATGAATAGTAAAAGATTAACTTCTCATTGAAATTAAGTTCTTGATCTCATCACTCTCTTGCTCCCCAGAAACAAAAATCCAGCTTAATTTTTGACACATATTAAGAATTCTTTTATTCGGACTAAATGAAATTGTCACGTCACTTATAAAATAAATTTTTAATACTACTTATCTTGAAAATGGATTTCGAAACTTCATCGTTCCCGAGTAATGGAACAATGAAAAACACTTTTATATGCACGACATGCGGAGCTATATATGTCACAACATATTTGGATTGTGGATAATTACATACTCATACAAGAAAGTTGCCTGTTTTAAGGTGTGTGAACACGATCCGAGTTTCTGGTTATAAGTGTGTCCGAGTTTTGGTCACAAAATTTTTCGATTGTAATATTTTCCAATTTCTTATCAATGAGGCTCAAAAATGTTATTTTATGCGAGTTTTTTGTAACTTTACTGGACCAATTATCGAAATTTGAAGATCGAAAAATGTTCTCACTAGAACTCGGATACAGTTCTCGGACCGTGTTGACACACCTTTAAAAGAACCGGGTCAATATATTTCTACCTATTTTGATCCGAACACAAATCAGGTCATCACTTTTTTGAACTCTAAGAACTGTCAAAAATATATAAAATCGTACATTTAGAAACATTCTGCTCCGTATTTAGACCAAATGGACTTATTCCCATGTATTTCGATCCACTGAACACGAATATCACATATTTTAGAAGAACCTGGTGCCTCTTTCCAACCAAATTTTCTTCTTGTTCCCATGTACTTCGCCACACCACAATCTTCTTGATTTTTTCTAATTAAGAAAAAAACTCAATTTTTTAGAATTTTTCCTCTGATCCTTTGATTGGTCCGTTAGTGAAATGACGGTCCCTGTAAAAAATTTAGGAGTTTTTTTTATTTATTTATTAGGTGACCGCAATACGTAGGAATACTAGCGGACTGGACAAATATTTTTTTTTTAATATAATCATAATTATATATAGTATTCATAATTAATTAAATTCGGAAATAAACTATTGAGAACCAATTCAATATGCACACGATTACAATTCTAGAGAATACACCATAACTGAGCAATCCACCGATTCAATAAGTCATAAATATAAATGAAAAAACAGATATGCTAGGACCCTGCAAATTTGGGCTTGATCTTTTTATAAAAGAATTCAAAGAAATATATGAAATAAAAACCATTTAGTTGGAAAATTAAAATAATTCTGTATCACAACGCTCCCCTCAGGGTGCAATTATAGTTAAGGTATATTCAGGTAACTCTCCTTAAGTACACACGGAAAGATTAATTAAAATCAGTTAAACCATTTAGAAGAACAATTACAAACACATCCACATTGGAAAACTATGTGTAAAGATACGTGTGGCTGTGTTTTTCAATAACTCAAATCAGTATCATATTTCTTTTAAAATACTCTTATATTCTTAATTTTTATCATCCAATCACGGTTCTGTATTAATACTATTAAAAATACTTAAAATTTAATCTTTCAGTAGTCGTGCACGTGCTGTGCGTCCTGATGTCGATCGTCGTGGTCTCGAGGGAGGCGACATCTTTTCAGCGTTTCGAGAGCCAACGTATGAATGGAAGAAAGTTGCCTTGGGCAATGTGGCTGAAAAAATATCAAGCGGAGGAAGAATTCGCCGAAGAGAAGAAACCGTTGCAGCTCGAGATGAAATTGGACAGCGGACGTAGTTCAACCAGTGGTCACGGAACGGAGAACGGAACATCAGCGAGCAACGGAACAAACTTAAAGCTCGAGCGTCAGATCTCGGTGACGCCTCCGTTGCCGCCGAAGAACGTTCAAATGAGACCGCCACCGGCTCCGTTGCGAGGAATAACGACAGTCCCATCGTTGCCAATACCGGAAATGCCAGCGCCTCCGCGTCCAGTCTCAGTGCGAGGAGTAACGACGGTCCCGTCGTTACAGATACCGGAGATGCCGGCGCCTCCGCGTCCAGACTCGATCGTTCGGGAACCGGAAATTCCGTCAAACGAACGACGTGTCAACATCGTCGACGCTAACGGCAATGGAGGTAACGGAAGATGGCAAAACTTCAAGATACCAAAGAGAAAATATTCCATAAAAGGCTTAGACGAGGATGATCCTGTTGGAGAGTTCGTATCGTTCGTCTGGTGGTTTTTCTTCATCTTTGCCCGTGTCTTCGCCATTACTTTTTTTTTCGAATTTTATCCTTACTGGCTGCTCGGCGTTCTTGGACTCCACTACGTCTTCATGATCGCGTACATTTTTTATCATTCCAAATATTACGACGTGACGAATGTTTTTCTCACTCTCTGGCTCGGTTTTGTATATATTTTTTGCATCATCGAGTATCGGGTTAAGTTCAAACACGCCGATACGTGGATATTTGGTTATTACGCTCTTGTTTTAATCCAGAATTCGATTATGACCGTGACCTGGTTCATTTACGGAAATTGGCAGGGTTTTTGGTACTCTTACATGTTTTTTGCCATTTTCATCAGCATGGCACTCTGCAATCTGTCCGCAGGTGTCTACAACGTCCTTCTGAAACCAAAAAAACGACGCGTTTACGCGAGTTGACGCTTCTGCGAATTTATGCCACGAGTTTGAAAAACTCGAATTTTGTTTACTCTTCCCGAAACGGGTCAGCGCGATCGTTGAATCCACGACTGATTTTTACGTTTTTAAATAGTGCTCGAGTTTTTTTTTGCGAACTTTCAAAGCTCGCGAGTTCAAATTTTCTCTAAACGAGCGCAAAAACTTATGTCGATTATTGTTTATTGCAAGTTTTCATTGTTTTCTTTTGAAATATTTATTTAATAATACTTATGTTAAAAGTGCTATCACGTATGTAAGGAACGCTTCGTGTAAAATAAAAGCGTATGAACGAGATACGAATTTGTAACGAATCGTTCAATTGTTATTTACCTTTATTTTTCAATTTTTTTCGAAGTTTCGTTTTCAGAGATTTGGATTCAGACCTGGAGCGTCGAGTCCCGGTGAAGTCGGCCAAGCTGCGCCTCAAAAAGGACGTCATTAAGAAGTTTCTCTGCGACGATTCGCTGATCGAGACGCATTGCACGCAATTTCGCCGCAATATTTTTTCCGATTGCATCGAATTCGTCGTCGACGATAATCCGACCATTCTGTTGGTCTTTTTGGGTATCTTGTGTCTCCGACGACGTCGTCGCCCCGCCGATGTAATTACGACGGCGAATCACCGTTGACTGGGGTTCTTTCCACTCTTGGGGTTGATCCGCGATTTCTTCGCTTGAAGCTCGATTCTCTGACTAATTCAAAAAATAAAAACAAAAAGGGAATTATTTGATTAGAAAATTAGAGAGTTAAAAAAGTATGTATATAAAGTGTATTATTTTTATATCATTAAATTAAGGTGGTTCGGACACAACTTTAATAGATTTTTCGAATTTTTGATAAATCTTTCAAAAAGTATCGAAATCATATTAAAAAAATGTATTTCTATTTTATTTGATGATCAAACCCGAAATTTTATATATCATTCAACTAATTATTTGTATGTAATAAAGATTTAAGCTCTCATTTGACCATACGCGTGGCTACTAGTATGATGAGATCTACGGAGTAAAAAGAGATAGATGCCGCATATCAAACTTTAATAAATGATAGCAAAAAACCGGTGCGGTGAAAAGTCCAGAAATTTTGCAAGAGTGATCTTAATTAATTAAAGTTTCGTATGATTTTTGATTATATGATCAAACGTCTAAATTTTGCATAATTCCATCATTTCCGGTGAAATTTTCGGGGTCTGCATAAGAGTACATGCATTTTCGTGAAACTTGAAACGCCCATATCTTAAAAACGGTACGGTAAAACGTCTTTTCTTTTTTTTAATCGATTCGTCTGATATTATAGTGTCCATAAATCTCAAGATACAAGGAGGGTTTAACGTAAGTCGTTTTTTCGTTGTTTCTTCCGAGCCATCTTAAACATCAAACAAATTTGGTAATCAAGATAAATAATGACAATATGTAAAATTTAATATATATATGAAAAGAGATTTGAGTAGCAGTAAAAATGTATCTCAAAAACTTTTCATGCTGATAAAAAAAAATTCTTTTTCTCACCGCCGGGCCGAAAGCGACGACTTTCGTCCCGCTACGCGGGACGAAGTAGATCACATGTTTGTCGACCTCGGCTTCGCCTCGGCCGACAATTACATGTGATCTGAGACCTTCCTTATTTTACCTCCCTCGGTGTGTAATATACTATTAAATATTTGATTAAAGATTTTGAGAAATATGAATAGATGTTTATAATAGCTTAACATTGTATTTATAACAGTTTGACATACCATTGTATACATTTTTTTCATATTCCCCTCAATTTTTGAATGTTCCCTTGATTTGTCGCTCGATACATCAAAATAAGCTATGGCTGGCTTTCTTGGGGTTGTTTTCAATTTTATTTTCTCCATAAGGAATGGGTGCAGTCGCTGAAATGAAAAGGATTGTACTCATAAAGTTTCAGGTATACGATTCCTGGCAAAAGTTAATATTTTATGAATTGATGATGAGAGATGTTCTTTAGATAATAAACGGTACTGAGAACATTATAAATTTCAATTCCATGCTCCTAATGTAAAAAAATAGTCCAAAAAATGATACCTGACCTCACTTATATTGAATATAATTCATGACAATTATGAGAATATAGATTTTTTACTCTAAAAATAAAAAAAAAAACAAATTTGTGATATTGAAAGTTTAAATGCAAAAAAATTACAGTTTTCATATAAAACTTGAAGGAGAGATATTGTTTAGTCGCCAAGGAGTAACGCTATTAATAATAACATTATTTATTTTATCCTTACTTTGACATGGCTGAGAAAATTGCCTGTAGATTTGAGATTTCCATTGAGTAGTTTTTCGCACTGTAGGCATTGTACCATGACGTTGGTGTCTTCAATTTTTACAACGTTGAAGTATTCACCATCCAAGAGCGCAGGCAATCTAACAGGAGTCATGAATTGTGGAACAACAGGACTGGGTTGTACCGTAGCAACTAAACCAGCTTGATGTTGATTTACAGCTAGAGTTCTGACCTGATGAGAATCGACGATTTCATTCACCTCCTGATTTCTTTGATTCGGAATTTTCGTGCAATTCTGTGTTGATGCGACGATCTGACGTTCACCGGAGAGTTCCATCATTTCTGTCTCGAAACTTTCGATTTTCATCTCAAAGCGGTCCGCGTTGTAATTTTCCATCTGGAATATGCGAAGTCTAGTCTCGCTATGTATTTTTTTTATCGCTTATGTCGGAGCTCAACGTCACGATGTATAATCTGTTGTGTTTATTAGTTTTTCTAAAATGAGCACAGTTTGCACAACAATAGATACGAAAGACCACTGCGCTGTATCGAGTTGGCCTATCAAAATCTGATAAGGTATCGTGAGAAGTCAACTTAACCTCAAAAATTTAAAACAAATAATTTTTAAAGGTCGTTTACTTTGGTATTAAAAAAAAATTAATGTATAATTAATTGATATAGCGCCTCATATCTTTTAGATTTGAATATTGATTTTTTTTGAGAATTATTTAAATGAAGAAATCAGTTATATATCTCTCGCACTTTTCTCTGGATGTCGAGTGAAAAATGACTACCATCGGTAGGTAAGTCAGAGCGACTAATCGCCCCAACGTTTACCGCTAGATGTTACTGCCTTCAATGTCCGGAACGAAGACCTCATGTAGGTCACCTTATCCCCTGGAACGCCACACCTGTGCTAAAGCAGCACGGGAAGATTTCAATGAGGTGCAGCGACAAGTTTTGCACCTCAATGGTAAGATGGCTGTAGCGTCGCGCCTCATGTGGGGGATCTACTTTACCATCCCTTTACCGCCCCTCTCTCTCAACAGTCCAATTCCATTCCGTTTCAAAATTCAAAATGGCACCCAACCGATTCCATTATTTCTACGCCAATGCTACCACACGACGCGACTGTATTTAATTATATTATTATTGTGCCAGTGAGGCCAATGATATCTGTTTCACTCATTCGTATCAAATATCAACTAAGAAGACGAGGTACCGCTGCCTCGCAGAAATCACATAAATGATGGTATTTAAAAATGTAAATAACAGAGTTATTCCGTCTTACGGCTTATTGATAAGTTATCCAGACAAGCTATGCACTCATGTTTATTGGTAAAGTTGTCGTCGATAAGCTTGTAAGTGACTTTCGGGAAATTTGATCTTCGGGATTTTGGCAAGATCTTATCTTATCGATTGCCAGTAACTTACCGACAGCAGGTAAAAACGTTTTTAGTTACTTCTTCGGGATTTTCGACCTTCGGAATATGAAAACGGACTTAGAAATTTACGATGCATACATGTCTACCAAATAACAACTCTACCGATGAACAGCTTCGCCGTTCGAAAAACTTTTCATCAAGGGGGAAAAAATTGGCAAAACAGCTCGCAATCGTAAAACAGTTATCGACGTACAGTCGATCAGATAGAAATCTTTTTATCATCCAAGGGCTCAACGCTCATTCCTTTTCGTATTCTCGTTCGGAGTTTCGTTCGTAGCGCGGAAAGAGTGAAATCTCTTTGCTCTCGGCGTTACGATTTTATAATTGGACGCAGTGTGAGGGAGTAAAAGTTTTCATTTTGACAGCTGCTGGCTCGTCTCATCCGCGTGGGATTGACAGTGAGTTATTTCGCCTCGTTCGCACTCTCACGAAGAAATCTGGCCAGAAAACTCGGTTATCAGGAAGAGATGATCGCGGATATTAAAACACGTACCTATTTCAAGGCATTATTCGCAACGAATATATACGAAGCTTCTGTCGCGTGTACTATATGCATACGAGAAATGTTTCGAACTTTCTCTTCTTCCTCTGGACATCTTTATTGCGAGAATCTTCTGCTCTCCCGCCATGACTTTTTTTCTCTTTTTCTTTCGTTTCGCTGCTCCCCGTGGCCCTAACGTAGAAAAAAAATGATGCGTTTTTTTTGCCGCCGCCGCCCGCAGAGCCTAAGAGATAGGAAACGCATTCGGAGCTTCCCGTTAATGGACTCGAGTGTATGGAAACGACACTTGTGTAAATTCAGACAAGAGCAGGGCCGAGTGTGCTGCCCTCCTCGTGTTCCATCCTTATTCCCGAGTGGGATATACAGTAACGTTATCCTCGAGATACCTCGATGGTTTTATCGTCGCGATGCGTGACGGTTAGTTACGTGTACGTAACGTACGTTACCCCCGTTCCACGCAGAGGCCCCCGCGAGTGTTATTACGCTCGAGCGATCCTCGTCCTCGTCTTCTTCTTCGCCGACGTCGTCGTCGTAAATCTATTCGTCGTTGCTCCAGTCTATTAATCGTTTTTAAATAAAATTTACGTTTGTAGGTTAATTCTCTACGGGCGCATTAGAATCCATGGGCGCGTGAGATCTTTTTGGACCCAGATAGTTAAAATCTAAAAAAACTAAGTATAATTATGGGTTTTATGATGTTTGTTATTTAGCATGTTTTAAAATCTTTTTTTGGATAAAAAATAATCTAAAACTGAAAGGAAAAACATCGAAAAATAATCTCAAAATGCGTCAGAATATTTTTGAAGTGCCTGAGCTTGCAAAATCTTTTCAATTCTCAATTGTTCAAATGCTCTAAAAAGTAGGAAAAAAAACATTTCCTTTTTTTGCGGACACTTATTATTCAACATATGTTTAATAGTCTTTGATAAAACATTATGCAAAACGAAAAGAAAGAGTACTGAAAAAATGTCCGTTAATTTGACGTTCAAAAGCGTGTAAGATCTTTTCGGATCCCGATTGTAACAATGTTTTTAAAAAAAAATAGAAAAAATTATCCTCCGATCTGAAGACACGGTAGTGTCTTGACGCCAAGTAATTTGAAATATTCTGTCACTTTATTTTTCAACATTGAAGACACTGCAGAAAATGACATATTTCTGTATAAATGAATACTCATCAAGCACACGGAAACCATTATTGTCGTTATAATCCGATACATCCAATCGAATCGTTATCTGGAGACTCGGTAGAGTCTCGGGAGAAGTACATGTCGCGCGACTCTACTATATATCCTTTTCCGGACACAACTCTTCCCGTGTATGTATTTCGCCCATAAGCCCGCTTGCTTTTGGTCACACGGTGTGGTCACGTGTCACGCTGTCACACTAAAGGCGCGTTCTCTCATAGTTGTAGGAGAGTGGCAAATAAAAATTGTAACTACACTTATTGTTATTAAAAATAGTATCTCAGTCAAAAAATACGTAAACAAAAAGATCTAATATCTCTCCAAAAATCGTCGTCGACGAAAAAAAAGTGGACAAGTACATGTCCCGGTGACTTTCCGAAAATGCTGAGCGATATTGTTATTTGTACAAAAAGAAATTTATATTTTACCAAAATGAATTCTTTTTTACCACGAAGCAGATTATTTCCTCACCGAGTCGCATTATGCACCGGTAAACCTCGTATTACCGCGAGCGTGGTACGTGTGTATCATCGATTTCGCAACGATCATTCAGAGGCAAGTTTTTCATTCTCTCGGTAACGAAGTCGCGTATTCATGCAGAGGCATATTACTTTTTCCATTAGGAATGGATCGGGATTGGCGTCCGAGGCTCCTTCGCTCGCTGGCGTAGGTGTCTATCCATATACTCTTTTCTCTCGCGTTGCGTTACCGTAAACCGAAACGGGAGACTCGGATGCTGCTCGATTTCGTCACCGTTGCACTTCTGACGATTACTTTTAATTGTTACCGAATTCGCATAATATTTTACAACCGATCCTACTATTAGAAAAAAAGATACAATTAACTCAACTTTTTTATTCATAGTGATATATACTTTATAATTTAAATATTATACTCACAATTTACATGATGTACCTTTTTCGTATATGAGTGCCGTATATCGTGCGAAATCGAACTTTGTTATTTTCTCTGTAAGTAAAAAACTTCACTGTAAATCTACGTGGTGTAGTTACTTTTTACACACGTTAAACACGTTAATTAAAGTGTAAAATTTGTATATGTTTACGCACCCTATGTGACTAAAATTACACAAAATGCGAATCAATTTCATAAAAATACACATGTTTGTGTTTTTTAACAAATTGTGAAAATTTTACACACTCACAATCGTGTAAAAATTGGAAATTTACGTATGTTAAGAAACACACTTCGATTTACAGTGATTGTGACGAACAAAAACTACGTCGTTCTCTTTCCATTAAAGAGTATTGGGATTCTATTCTTCTAAAATATCAAAAATCTCTAAGATGCAGATGCAAATCAGTTTTGCATCTGCCTCTCTTACACTCATATGGATTAAACATCACCTGAGGGTGTATGGACCTTTTTTAAAAACAATAAAAAATAGCTTAAATTGTGGTATTTTATTTGTGAATATGTTCAAAAATGCTCCTCTAAATTTGGAAATGATTGACTAAATGGTTAAAAAGATAATTAATTTTCAAGTCGTTCCAATTTAACGTCGCGCTAATGGAAAGTTCACAAATTTGCTTTTAAAAACTATTCGAAACATAAATCTGTCTCAAACTTTTGTTTTTTTAATGTTTAAGCGATAAATAATATGAAAATTTTTAATAAAACATTAGCAAAATATCGAGTATCATTGTAAATAACATAATACAAAATTTCAACTTCCTATCAAAAAAATAAAGTTTAAATTTTAACAATTTATTATGAAAAAGTCACTTTTGTCAGGGATTCTAAGGCCTATACATCCTTAAATTAGAATCTAATTGTTCAAATTAAAGTGGTTTGATACAAAATGGGAAAATAAAACAAATGAACACGTAAATCATGTAGCGAATAGAAAAATGATCAGAATTGAATAAAAAATGGACAAACTGTTCTTATCAAATAAACGGATATAAATTCCCCAAAAATATACGCACCTATATTTATATAGAAAAAATACAATTTTCACTTTCAATTATTAGAAAAACCAGATGAAAGTTTTGAAAAAATGGTGCTTACATATTTTATGTTTCAAAACATCATGGCAACATTTTAGGACATTCTGATCATACTCAATTATGTACCGCAACACTTTGAAAAAAAAAACCAATTTTTATATTTGTACCAAAAATCTAGACACCGAAGCGAGTTAATCAAAACGTGGTAAAAGTAAGAATATTGTTATTAAGGATATCCGATTAAAAATCGAATATTTCAATCCGGTTGTGACTATACCGCGACCTCGTTGTCTGGAGTAGAGGCGATTTATTTGATGTGGAAAAGTGGATAGGTGCTCGTGTGTGTACAAAGATTATACCCGCGCGTCATTACGCGATGGCACATCAATTAACCGGTGGTACTGCATACGGAATATGCTTTATACTGGCTAGAGAATACGAGACGAGCGCCTCGACGAGGACGCCGGCGAGCATCGAGAGATATACCGGGGAGAAAGGTTTTCGTGCGGGGGCAACCGAGTGTGTGCCCTCGCTGGTTGCTTCTCCCTGGATCTCTATATCCATATACAAAATACCTTCTGCGCGAGTGTATAGTCTTACGGGAGGAATCGGAGATATTTTTAAATTGCTGAGAAGTGGCTCAAAGGCTGTAGCCGGGTAAGCACGGGAAATCGGCCTTAGCATCGATCATGGTAATTTTTTTCTTTTAGTTGCTTTTGATGCCAACCAAGTAATTGTGATTAAATTTTTCGCTTTAAATATTGACCCGTTCCAGGAATTATTAACGCTTTACTAAAGACATCGGAAACTACTATAACTTTTGAACGGTTCAGTCGATTTCGATCTGGAAAAAATGTTTTGTTAATATCGCTAAAATGTATTTGATAAAAAATATTCAAACTTATCAAATGGTTAGAAACGTTAAAAAAAATGTTTAAAAAAAAAATTTTTTTTCGTACATTCCTTTTAAGGGGCAATCACGAAACTTTTTTCGTAGTAGCCTTATACATTCATCTAAAAAATGTATTTTTTCTAATTTTTCTGATGGGTAGTAAGTACTCGAAAAAACAATTTTTTGGAAAAATGGTTTTTTTTTTAAATCGGAACATTATTATAAGACAGTTCCACCTTTTTTATATTCTCCATTATTCTCAGTCGACATCGCTATCTTTGTTAATGACCACTGCAGGTATTTGTTTACTTCTAAACAATCCACTTAAGATTTCGGCCAGCCTTACGATTTTCGACAAATATCTTGCGCATGCAAGATAGTACACGATTGACGCTAAATGAGAACAACATCCCACCGTTCTCATTCCATTCGCACACTCGCAATAATGTAATGTCTGCGGATACCAGAAATACCAGTTGTATTCGGTATGTAATCGACGAAACAACGATTTTTTTTAATATGACGTAATGCTACTTGCATTTTTAATATATACATTTTTCTTTTACAAATAAGATGTCAAGGGATTCATCGTCGTTCATCATTTCCGCCAAATAGGAAATGGCCTGCCTAAACTGATAAGTCCCTGTAAAGAATATTTTCAGTTCTCTTTCAGTCAATTCGGGAAAATCCAACAAATCCGTCGAAGATAATTTTTTAAAAGGAAGTTTTTTTCGAATCCCACCATTTTTCGATTTTTTCGGCAAGAGTGTTTTTTTCATTCATTTGCGAAACCATACGATCGTAAACTTCCGCAGCCATATCCTTGTCAGAAGTTTCACCGAATTTATTCAACAAAAACGATATTATTCGATAGTAACTTTTAATATTCGGCAACACTTTATTGTCGAGGATTTTATCCAAGGGTTGGTTTTTTTAACATACCATGTACGGATTCCGTTAATTTCTTTTGTTGGCCTTTGAATGCTGGCATCAAATCGGTGAATCCTTTTTTACTAAAATTGAAGCAACGTCACGGAAGCCCCGATCGAGAATAAAAATGTCATCTGGTAACATCAACTTGCACAATCTGTCAGATTCTTCGATTATTTCTTGCATTATAGCTGCATCATTCTGATTTGCTAAGTATGGGCCTAACATATCAACAATGTAGCTGTCAGTTGTACAAATAGTGAAACGCTTACAGAGAGGAACTTTTTTTGGCCAGAATAAGGTTTCCTTTGGTATTCGTTATAGGAGCTTTTTTGGTTTCTGGCGTAAGTACCGTCACAAATCGAAATTAACTTATCGTGTGCATTATAAACTTAGCAAAATCGGTTGTGATTTTCGATAAGATCTTTTCTCGAATTATTTTGAATGCCAAAATCAAACTGAAGAATATATTTTTCAAATGCGATGATAACCCTGGCGGTATAATCGGAAACCATCTGCTCTCTTTCTAGGTCAAGTATAGCGAAATAAGTTTGTTTGAATTTCCCGTTCGAAGTTTAACTAAAAAAGTGAAAATTGCTTCTGGAGTACTTCGATTTTTAGTTCCACGCATCGAAATCATGGCATGTTTTAATTTCTCAATATTTTCGAAACTTAATCCAGTCAGTATTTCTATTCCGCTTTCAGAAAATCTAATAGAAATATTTGAAGAGTGCGTCGTATTTTCTGCACCTATTGTCTGAAATAGTTTTTCTAGATATTGTTTACAGAGCAATGACGTATTGGAAATAATTCGAATCGAATTCAAATCACTCTCATAAAATCTGTTTCTAATTAAATGCGTGCGGCAACGCCGATTTCCATAAGGTACAACAATTTTTTTAACGCTTCTAACCATTTTATACGTTTCAATATTTTTCATCAAATACATTTCAGCGATATTAACAACTTATTTTTTCCAGATCAAAATCGATCGAACCGTTCAAAAGTTATAATTGTTTCCGATACTTTTAGAAAAGCGTTGATAACTCCGGAACGGTCGAATATTCGAAGCTGAAAATTTGATCACAATCGCTTGGTATGAAAAGCAACTAAAAGAAAAAAATACCATGATCGATGCTAAGGCCGATTTCCCGTGCTTACCCGGCTACAGCCTTTGTTAAT
The DNA here is from genome assembly GCA_030522605.1 of Cremastinae sp. B BG-2022a. Lineage (NCBI taxonomy): Eukaryota > Metazoa > Arthropoda > Insecta > Hymenoptera > Ichneumonidae > Cremastinae sp. B BG-2022a. Next base: position 6,908 of record JAPYYX010002476.1, on the reverse strand, counting down.
AATCTTCTAAAATTGATGAAATACTTTTATATTAAATTTGAAAATGTTTCACTGAATGGTTTCGGAGATATCGAACTGCAAAATTCATATTTAAGGTCGTCTTATGGAAATTTTTTATTTTTTAAATTTAAAATTTTTTCATGTTGATTATTCAAGCAATGATCATTAACATTTTCTAAACAATATTTTCACATTTTAAATCTATCTTACATAAAAAAATAAAAACTTTTCGATGAAAGTAAAATTCTAAAAAAGTCAAAAGTCTTCAGATAGACCTAACACAGATCTTGTCAGTTGTTGATTAGATTTCTTAATTTTTATAATAACAGTCAGTATGAATGAGGGCCTGAGGTTTGTTACCAAGTGTCTCGAGAAGAAACTTGTTGAAATATCATCTCTGAATATTTAGCGAAGTGGGAGGTTGATCGAAGACGGAATCACCCATGGATCTGCCGCCTGCACAAGCTCTCTTTCGACGTTACTTTTAGCGCGCATACAGGTATGCAACTTCGGTAACGGCTCTCGTCTTGGTACTAGGCAAAAAATGGATGGCCGATATTCCCCATATTGCCGAGGTCTTTGTTAATTTAAGTGACGCCGTTCGAGAGATCATTAAAATTACGATTTTGTGACTACATAGTTCAAGTACAAATACAATATTTTGAATATTTGCACTATTTCAAGAGTTCATTCTTGGCGTGTAATAAATAGAGTTTAAAATTTAATTGCAGGTTTTTATTATGCACATTGTATAGCAAAGTGCAGGTTAAAATAATCAAGGATTCACTATTTTTTCGTGAATTCGTCAGTGTAAATATTAAAATCTAAAATGTGGTATTCACACTTTTTCAAATGAATATTAATGATGTTTTAAAATACCTAAAAATCCATTGCAGTGTAGAAAAATACATAACTCCTTTAATGATTTTTGGACTGAGTCCAGGTTTGCCATAATATACGGTAGCCTAATGCGGCACTGAGCATACCCATTATGAATACCGGCCGCAACGAGCCTGATCAGTCCGATTAAGCTGCCTTATTTTTGCTGCATTAATGATTCTCGGCATAAAACTAAACACGAAAATGCAAGTATCACTTTTTTATGGCGAAAATTAACTGTTTTCTGAACGACTGTAACTCCGCAAAGTGCTTAATATTTTTTAATATTTTCATCACTATAGACTCCACTATACGTATAGGTCCTTCCAGCTAAATAACTGTAGTGGCATCTTAAAAACATTTTCTTACGAACACTCATATACTGAGTTATGTCGAATAATTTAATTTGAATAATAAATAATATTATTAGATTTAAACACCGACGAACCACATTGAACGAAATTGTAGAAACGCTAAAAAACGAGAAAATCAACAATAAAGTCAATCTGAAAAAAAAATTAATTATGTTACTAAATATATATCGTAATGTGAAGACTTAAAATCGATTGTTTAAAATCAAATGTACTTGCATGAAAATGAACCTCAAAATCAAAAATTCATAATCAAGAGCTGAAGGATTGCAGTCGATGGCTCCCTGCCAGACCAAAAAGGGCTGAAGTTAATAACCCATGATTTGTAATTATTGTAAATTTACCAGTATGGACTGTCAATGAAACAAAATATAATAATAAGCACGACAATAATAATAATGATAATAATAACATATTTATTTTTAGGAGGAGGGAAATGCTGGTTACGCACGACAAGGGATGGGGAAAAAAGATGTTAATATTCCAAAGTTGTAAAGACCCCCTGCCAGTGTGGAACTTCCCTTTCGGGCCTACCCACTAAAACCCTCCTCCCATTTACTCCAGGCGCCACCTCGGAACCACTTTCGCATTACTTCAGGGTAGCGCCATTATCCTTCAGGACCCCTTATGGGGCCCTTTCCTCCTCTTCTAAAATTATTTTCTTGTGGCAGAAGACCACCTCGACGTAAGAGGTGACCTTCGTCCAAGCTTCATCGTTCAGGAGCATAACTCGGACAATGTTTTCCGGAGTTATGCTCCCGAACTTAACCTCCAAAGCAGCCCTCCACACGTTAAACTCCTCACACTTAAAAAACGTGTGGAGGGCATCATCCTTCGGGGACCCGCAGGATAAACAGCACGGGTACGGAATCTTAACAATTTTATGGAGATAAGACCGGAAGTACCCATGCCCCGTCAGCAATTGGGTGGGGATCTTCGCCCCCGACTCGTCTATGGAGACGATTGCAGTAACCTGCTCCCGATCGATCATTGCATGACGCCGAGACACATCTACATGATGACGGACGCTGTCGAATGCACTGTCCGAAGCGGGAACACACGTGCGCTCTTCTGCATGCAAGTTTTTTCCGATTTGGTCCACGGGTGGTATTTTATTTCCCACCTACCCGACATATCAGCCGAGCATTCCCCTACCTGCCACCTGGGAACGCGCCCGATGGGGGTCGGAACACCCCATACGGGAATAATAATAATAATAATATCCACTGTGAAAATAAATTTTACGAGCTGCAATAACTATATTTATTTTAACTTCTAAAATCTTTCACACTATTGCGATTCAGATCGTAATATTTTTTGAGAAAATCTTCCTTTTGAAGCTCTTCGATATTTCAAAATTTTTGAAAAGCCCAAAGTGGCACTTGGAACGACTGGAGCGAAGCTTTCTATGCATTTGCGTATGTATATAACGTTATTACCTACTTTCATCGAATCGAGCCGGGGTTCAAAGGATACACACGAGAAGAGAGAAACGAATTGACGCCGGTGCTGAGAAACGGTACTGCGTGCCCGCGCCGAGTCTCGGCCCGCGCGCTCGCAACTCCGATATAATGCAAAAGCAAAAATGATACATACCTTTTTTATCAAACCTGCAGAAAGGAGAAGCCACGTTTTTTCCCTCAATTCGATACTCAAGTAAAGAAATTTGCTCGTTGCCAATTTCATCGTACCCTTTGCTTTTTTTTAAATCTTCTTTTTTCCTTCTCGTTCTGGAACTTCGGAATTCCGCGATTGTGCACGTTCCCATCCGAATCAACCGTGTGCTGGGACGAGAAGCGAAAATCCATCCGATGCAAGAATTTTCTCGGGAAAATAAAGAAAAATGATGATGCGCTTTATCGGAGTACTTGAATTTCTATTAAATGGGAAATAAGCGAGATTAAGAATGTAGGATCACGTAGATCACGAGAGAGAAGATCCGCACCTGACTCGGTGACCCCGAGGACCTAGAAAGCCGGGCAGCCAGTCAAATCGACGCGAAAACTCGTTTCCCTCTCCGCAACGCTCATTCACCAAGGGATGAGAATCTGGTACTCGTGAAATCGCTTGCATCGAGAGTAAATCCAAATTTAGTGAAATTAATCGTAAGAGGTATGAAAGGTCAAGAAAAGCAAACTTTTGGAATTGACATTGTTTCGAGAAAAATTTCTTTTTTTCGCTACTTTTAAAATTTGTGTTGTTTCTAAAATAATAAACATATCGGCTTGATTTTTGTGTCATTAGCTTAATTTTGCAAAAACCTTTTAGAATTGAAAATAGTAAACTTCAATAATTGATATTTATGTTAATGTAATATATGGCTATTGTACATTTTTTACTTTGAGATCCAAAAAAATTAGATGATACAACGATCATTGAAATGGACTATGTTCAAAATTCATTATAAGATTTATACGTGTTGGAAATAATTCGCAATTCGTATCCATGGCAATGATAACAAATCATTAGAATTTGTTTAATAATATGTAAAAGAAAGAGAATATGTCATTCTTCTTTTGAACGTCACATTGATAACATCGTTATATTTATATTAAAATAAAGATGATTATTTAATCGAAAGTATTTATTCTGAATAGCGCGTAAACTCTAACAATACTACGTAGTTTTTGAGATTAAAAATTATTTTACATCGACGATCTTCATATGATCATGTGGCCTGGCCACTGTACTATCAGACTGTTCTTCCTCCACCAGCTTAGAAATGTCTAATTCAAACCATGGAAATAAGGAAGGTATAGTACCCTTTTTCAAGCGAGGCACTTTGTAGTTTGACTAAAATAAGAAAGTAAGATTGGAAAAAAAGAGCTCCAATTGTCAAAATTCAAATATTATTGATGCAAGACACTGATTCAGAAACTTACCACACCAAGTATTTGATTTTCCGGACCATATAAGTACTTAAATAACGTTTCTAGAGCATATCACTTTTGCAAAAATTTTTCTCACGTACTGGTCTCCCGCTCTTAAGTATTTGTCGTTTCTTTTTATCGCGGCTTTCCATAAATGCAAAAGTTCATCATTTTTCGGAATTGAAAAGAAATGTACCTTTTCCGGATTTGAAGCGTAACCGGAGGTACACCCGGGAACAATGCACATTGTCATCGCGATATATAATATTTAAAAAATGGATAATTTTTATTATTGAATTATATTTTTATAATTGTATATAATCACAGAAAAAAACTATAAATTCCTCCGTTTGCTGGTTGTCAAAATTCCCTCGCCTGGTACGCAATTTGAATGGTAGAGCGAACCGACCGAATAAAGAACATTCATCACCTACCTGGTGGCGAATCATGCTACTAGAGACTGTCGGACAAATAGCATTTCATATTTATTACATAGGAAATATTGTCTCTGTCAGGAGCCAGCCCTAAACTGTTCTCGGTACTAGAATAGAAAAAAACCAAGTGAGACTGCAAGATCTCGAATGAAGCATGTGTGTAGCCGAATATTAAGAGAAAGAGAGAGCGAGAATCAACGACCCTGGACAACAGAGTCTACGATTTCTGGGTCGGATACCGATCATTAGAAATCTCCCGAGACGATTTTTTATTTTCCATTTTTATTTTTTTCATTTTTTTTTCTTGGCTCGAGGCTCGTTCGCCCATCTCGCGCCAGGCGAATCTTGCGGTCTCTGCGTGTGCACTCCTAGACGAAAAGGACCAATCTGTCTAATAACAGAGTTTCGATATTTCGGGTCCAAAACAGCTGGTCTAGAGCTGACTTGCTCGAAAAATACCGAGAGCAAAAAAATACTGAGAGCGAAAAAAAGGAAGAATGAAAAAATCGACCGGATTCCGTGTATTTCGCGAACGCACGTGTTCAACGATTATTCCACCGGAGGATGTTCGATTTTCGATGAACGACTTTGTATAGATATTTCCGAGTAACGACGACCGTTATTGCCAAACTTTATTGCCTGAAATATTATATATGTGTCTCGGAAAATAATTGATCGCAATAAACAATTTGATTCAAATTTTTTTATAAACGAGTTCTAAATATTTGAATTGAATAAATGCATTTTCTTGACTTTTTATTTGTTACATTTTTCATCACTCTGAAAAAATAGGTTGTTAAGGAGGTTGGTTACTGAAATTAAAAGAAAAAGTTAAGAATTTAATAAAAAATTGTGATCGCGTTCTTCAGCCCAAAATATGACGATGCAAAACTTTTCAAATTTTCTATCTATACATATAGTTTTCGAGTTATTCATTATTAAAGATGGATTTTTATACATAAGAGTGTGTACATATATATGTACATAAATGCGATGCTTATATACACGTAAATTTCAACGTTGAATTATTGGAAAACCTGGCAGTAGAAAAATCTGAAAAATGTTGGCTTTTCATATTGGATCCTGAAAAACATGCTCACCAAATTTTATGAAATTCTTGTCACTTTTCAATTTTTTATGATTTTAACACTGGGTACGGCTTACTGGGTATCCACCCTCCTCAAAAAACTTTCGATTATGGATTTAATTTAAAAAATGTGTACGGTCATTACTTAAGATTAAGTTGGAAAATAAAATGTGCTGGAGTTGAAGGCACAGGTCGATGGTTCTTTAACAGATTTGTATGAGCCTGTCAATAATTCACTATTATAATTGTTACTACATTGTATAATTGTTATTGCAAGTAACTTACTGGAGTGACGGATTTTCCATTGGAGCTCGTTTAATGTTATTATGATTATTAAATAACATTAATTAAATTTTTAGTTTATATTAAATTTACATTAAAAAAATTTCTAAATTTTTTAAAGTGATTAAAATTATTAAATTTTGTGGCTTAGTCGAACAAATGTTCGAAATAAGGAGATGCTTTTTTTCTTCGACTGAAAGAGTGACGCGTGTGCGCTACCTGGGCTCCAGGAGTTTCTACCGTTTCGTCGAGACCCGGAGCCTGGGGCAGCTCCGACTAATGTATAATAATTGGAAGTGTGCGTGCCGGGTCAGTGCCAGACTTTAGAGATGTATGAACTAAAAGAAAAGAATTCAGATCAAAAAATACTTTTTGCTAAAAAAATCGCAAAAATGCTAAAATAAGAACTACTGTATATTTTTTTAAAATACATACTATATACGTGAACAAGGCCTGAAGAAAATTATTATTTATGGTAGAGTGTAAAATTTAAAAAATGTTTTCGTCAACGCTTTTATTTACATACAAAAAAATAAAAAATTATGAATAATTATTACAATTATTAGATCATGATCACGCAAATACCATATGAAAATTATAAGTGAAGAACGCATCATGTGTACATAAAATATGTATATGTAGGGGACATTTTAGATACAACCATACATGTATTTATTTTTTGGTGGATTTTGTTATTGCATTAATCATAAGATATGAATTTTTTAAATTCTTACTTTTTTTTAAATGATCACAACATTGAGAAAAATGCTCCGATTTGGAATTTTTTATGAATGTCTTTTGTCTTAATGGCTATCTAAAAATTCCATGCCAACGATTATTCACGACTAATTTCATCGATTTTTTTCAACTTAAGGTAGTTCTATAGTTTCTTCGATTTCTTAGGATTTTCTTGAAAATTTTCACAAGCCTTCTTTGATGTAACATACATACGTGTACCAAATTTCAAGAGGGTTTACCACGTAGA
>JAPYYX010002475.1:0-15717 GCA_030522605.1 Cremastinae sp. B BG-2022a | reverse complement strand
ACAATGAGGAAAGCAGGAATAAAGGAATAAGGGATATGGAATTGGGATCTGTAATAGCCCTGAACAGGCATACAGCTGGAAAATAACAAAGATAGATATAGAGGCTGAAGATAAGTTTGTCCACTGCTATATCGACGATTGTCACAAGTCGATTCCTACTTTAAAACTTTTGTTCCTCGGCCGATTAAGGAGTTTTTTTTTAGAAACGAAATTTTCTTCCCAATTCAGATTAATTGTATTTTCAAGAAGTTTAACATTTCGTCTATTATGCAGAGAACTAAAAATTTGTAAATTGAATGTTGAATTCAATGAAAAATTGCACTCACTTGTTGTTGGCTACGTCCCAAGCTGTGGCGATAAGCGCATTTACTGTCAGGTCAACTGGCACCAATTCTGCAGTGCAGTTTTCGTCAATCTTCATTGTCCTTATCAAACCCGCTCCACCCCCAACCAGTGCACCGGTTGGTCCATACACGTTATCGACCCAACCCTCCACCGGCTCTTTGTACGTCGAAATCACTAAAAGTATGCAAGAATCAATAAATTTGTACTATTTGATTATTACGTACATTATCCAAACATTAATATGGGGCTTAAATATATTGATTTAAAGATTTTATTTCTTACCTATCGCTGGTCTGAAAATTCCAATAGGCAGGTCCTTGCCATGTTGTTGTACTACTTGCTCGGCGATGCACTTTGTGTACGCATAAGTATTTGGGAAATCACCGAGAAGCGTGTCCGTAATAACGTCAAGCTTTTCATCGTCAAGACTTTGTACCAATTGTATTAGATTGTCTCCTGAAAAAATATGATATTTACATTTTAATCTGAATGTGAAAATTATTTTACATTCTGAAATTAAATTTTTATTCTTGAAATTTTTACCTGAGATCGGTGGCTCGTAAAATTTCTCATCAATGTCTGGTCTGTTGCAGTTACTGTAGGCAGTCGAGACGTGAATTATGGCCTGAAAAAATCGTTTTCAAAATTAATAAAATAGTTATTTGAAAAAAATAATTTTTCAATATATTATGAATTTTTATCATTAATAGTATAGGTAAACGTACACGAAGATTGTGCATGCGTCTGCAAAGTTCGAGTGTCTCCTTTGTACCAGAAATATTGATTGCCACGGCTAATTTAATTTTTTCGTCAAATCTGACTGTAGCGGCAACGTTGAAAACTAGGGTAACTTCGCGGAGCAGCAGATCTCTGTCTTCCGAGGAAATTCCCAGTCCTGGGGTGGCGCAGTCTCCGGGAACGGCAACTATTTTGTGACGGAATTTCGGAACTTCATTTTTCAGGCGTTCAAAAATCTATAACAAAAATTTATCGAATATTCAAAATGTCAAATTTTTTATTATTTAAATATTATTTTCATTGTTAATTTAAAAAAAAAGAGAAAATACTCACGGGATCTTCGAAAATATTCTCGATTCTCTGGTGAATATCCTGACCCTTTTTCGGTCGAATCAGAAGATAGATCGAGGAGAGATCACTGCATGATCGCAATAACTTTTCGATTAAAATTTTACCAAGAAATCCTGTGCCGCCTGAAAAAAATGCATGAAGTCACTAACTAAATAAAAAAAATTCAACGTGCGTCAGACTTTTTTACAAACAGCTAGATAAAAAAATATTTTACCTGTTATAAAAATATTTTGTCCTTTATAGAATTGCTGAATGGGCGTTTTGAGGCCCAGTTGAGCCTCATTCGAGATTACTGTCATGGTCACCACTTGAAACAGAAGAAGAAAAAATAGAAGGTGAGTTGTTGAAGGGCGCTCAATTTAGAAATAAAATTTCGAGTCACTTTGATAGTTCGGATAAATATTTTCTATTTGTATGTATCTATCCGGTAATTTTCAGTATATTCCATCTCGAGGAGATATCATTATTTCGCTGTAATAATCTTCTCAAGACGTAATCGAGGCTGGAGGCTTGAAACTCGCTCCTCTCATACCTTGAATCCAAGTTCAAGGACCTGTCAATGTACTTCTATCCGCCCAGCCAGAATTCCCGAATGGGACGAAGAAGTTGTAAAAAGGAGGAACGAGAGAAGATAAAAAGTCAGCAGAAATACAGAGGACACGCGTCGTATTTAATTTATAATCAAGGAGATCGGCATTCTCACAATATCCGCACTAAAATGTATTCACCAGATTTTGCGTTGCGTAATAAATTACATTTTTGCCTTTTCCTCAATCTGCCGTTTCGGCTTGTTTTTATTCATTTCGCAAATCTTCTTTTTCGCTCTAGCCGAAACTTGTTTTTTTTTTCGTCTTCTTTTTATCGGATAAAAAACTCGACTCGATTTGAAATCTTGTTTCGCAAAATATATCGTCCGCATATTAAATTGGGAAGAAATTGTGTTTTTTCCTCGTTTGCATTTCAGGAAAGGATTCGAGACACAGACTCGAGGAAGGGATAAACCGTCGGTGAACCTCCTTGACCCGTCGATGTTCTCGCTGCGTGTGCGCGGCATTTAAGGTGTCGAATCTGCATCGAGCACTCAAAAAATATGATTTAAAACGAAAATGTTTTTACAACGAATTTTTCGATACCTCAGATTTTTTGCATTCGACAAATGTCAGGATTGACGATAAAAAATCTTGAATATAAAACGTTACTTTCGGAAATTTTTTTTTTTTAATTCATCGACAAGTTTCATATATTTTTTCCAATTTAATAAAGATTTCGAGGAAATTTTCAAAGTTCTATCGAATAAACTATATTCATAATATCTTGATTAATAACGTTAAAAAAAATATTTTTAAAAAAGTCAAAATATTTATGGTGATATGTCTGAGCATTTATTGACAATTTCGCTGCTATTTTCTGTAAATATGTGAAATTTATTCTAAAAAAACAGGTTGTGCATTGTTCTCTTTTCTTCAGAAAATAACATGTAACTCTTCTCCTTTTTCAAAATATTACAAATTTCGCAGAAGAATGAATCTATTTTGCATCTGTTTCTCTCGTAAAGGAGTTTAAACATCACCTTAAAAAGAGTAAATACTTTCCCTGGCACGTTCGTCAGTGGTTACAGCCAGGGGCTTCTAACTGGTCAGACGATAATTTCTACAACCGAGAGAGTTCGCTAACACGAAATCTTGCCTCGGATGTTTTTGCTCTCTCTACAACTCGGTCTCACAACTTCTGTGTATACGCGTATGCTGTCACTGTACGTCGGTGACGTAACGAAGAGGCTCGCGAGGCAGGGGAGAGGGAAACGCGAACGTAAAACCGATTCGAAAGAAAGCCCGAATGGACCAGCGTTGATTTGACCTATTTACTTCGTTTGGACGACGAAGTCACGCCTGATCGCCACTTCTTTCGCTTCTACTTTTTACCGGAAAATTGCGAAATGTTTTCATTTTCCTACTTTAACGTTATTATGAGTCGAGCACAATTTTCAGCGGCATTCTTTTTTCTATGCCGTTTTTTTTTATTTCCATTACAGAGTTCTCCGCTTCATTTTTTCAACGATTTCGCTCTTTCTCGACGGATTTTTGCGGTCGTTGCCTTGTTTTCGAATCAATTGCGAAAGTGAAAGAATTCGACCTGTTCCACGTGTTACGAAGTACGAACCGGAGACGTTGACTTCATTCAAAATTGCCGTATTTTTTTCTTTCACGTAATAAAAAAAGAACAAGGAGGGGTGTAAGTATTCAAATAAACAGCAAATTAAATATTATTTAATAAAATTCATTTATAAAAATTTTCGTTCTCAAAAGGTTGAATTTTTTTCCCAGCTTTAATTCGGAGTTGACGTAATATTCTACGAAATTCCTGATGACAAAGTAAAGATTCTCACTTTATTCTCGACATGTACATAAATTCGTCGAATTCACGTCTCGATTTAGAATTTTCCGAAATTGCTTATATCGACTGGTTAGTAGGATCGGCAAAAAGAATCAAAATTTCACCAAAATTATGCTACAAAAATTACTTTGCGATTCTTTTTTCAAATTGCAAATGCAATCCATTGCACTTTAGAAAACTTTAAAATCCTCATTTATAAATAAAGGATCAACAAAAAAATGAAAATAAAGTTTTCGGTATCACTCTCACACTTACACGCGGATAAATTGATAAAAAATATTATAAAATATCCGATTATCACACTCACCAATAATAAATAAAAACGATAGAAAACAGCAACGGAACTAAAACTCAGTCAGACTGAACACGAATTCCTCGCGTTCGTTTCACGACCGACGATCCAAAACTACGAAAATAAGGCGAACGTGTACAAGAGACGCGAAACTGCCGGTTCAGCGAGAAATTTGATTCACGATCTGATTAACCGAAAAAAAAGAAAAACGAAATTTTCGAATCAAGAACTAAAGAGAAACTACAAAAACTTTCTCAACGATGCGAAATATTATTTTTTGATCCGTCAACACGCTTGATCTGACCTGACGAATTGTTATAGAGTGCAACCTAAAAAGTCTCGTGTTCCTTTCTTATATAGTTGTGCGAGCGAGAGGTAAATTTTCGATGTCCCCCTCCCAATGTTCAGTCACGGATAGATCTCGCCAACGATCTGTTGCTTGACCAATAGGTCGTGCCGTTTGATCCCCCGTCGATTCGGCAACGAGCATCTTCCACTTGACCCGAGAATCTTCACAGAAGCGACGAAGAAGAAGAACAGAAGGAAAAAGAAGAATAAGCGAGACGTGTTTTTTTCTTTACTTTTCATTCTTTTCCACACGTGCTAATTAGACTTTGCTCCACACTTCTTTGAAATATGAATTTCATGTGAGCTTTTAACACTTGTTACATCTGCTAATGAACCATTATAAGACTTTGATAATTTTGTCGTTTCAGTTGCTCCCAGAATTTTCTCAAGTTTTTTAATAATATAAACATAAATACATAAAATAATATAATATAATGCAATATAGTATAATAATTAATAAATAACAATAACGTCACCCTTCATAAATTTTTGTTGGAATTTTGCAAACAACAATACAAAAAACATGGAATGACGATGAAAAACAAATGGACCGCATTCTTTTCATCGGTTAATTTAACACAAAAGAAATCATTGTAGTCAAATGAATCGTGAATAATTCAAGACCTTACTAATATCCAAAGGAATTCGAAGATTTTGTTACGAGAATCCCGTCGACTACGCAAACGGTAGACCAGTCTATTTTCCTCATACAAAATTTTTTTTCAACGGGGGATTCCCCCATTCCTCGTATAGTAGATCTCAAAATTTGGTCACGAGTTTATTTGGTTTCCTCGGATCTCGATTTTTTCCGTGAACGATCGATCAGTGCAGACTTTTCGCGCTCACCGAATAGAGACGAGCAGCCGGAGATTTTAATGACCACGAGAACCGGCAACTTGATTGCAGGCGGTGCTAACCACTGTAAAAAAAGGAAAGTTTCGAAACGAATGAACATTAACACAGAAATATTTCTTCCAGCGAAAAATGAAAAAGATAAATAAAATAAAAAAGAAAAATGTTAAAAGTTTGGCGATTTATGTTTTCGATCAGGAATATATTTCACGTTATTTTTTTCGATTATTTATTCGAGCAGGAAAAAGTATAAACGATTTTTTGAATTCTATTAAAATCCAATTAGCATACTCCTTGGTAAATGCACTCGGTATAAGAAAAAAGATTAGAAGAAAGTAAAACTCTCAAAACTGTCCACGTGATATTATACACTACTTGAAAACCTGGTCGTCGTGTATATTCGTCAATGATAGTCGCGTGTTTGAAAGGCTTACGAAATATGTATACACTTATGCTGAATACGCTCGACAAATTAAGATTTTTTCATTTTCCCTTTTCACATGTCGTTTTCGACGTTCAGAAGAGAAGAATAGAAGAAAAATCGACAAAATTTTGACCATTGACGAAAAATGAAAAGATGATGATTTGATTAATACTGATGTTTTTTAAAACACGTCTTAAAAGATTTACAGCGACTCATCCGGAAAGTTCGCTCAGATCAGAGAATATTCTGAGGAAATTCGAGGTTCGAAAGTTCCTCGATCGAATACTTCCTCCGGGCAAGGTTGCCCAATTCGTTCCTGTAACAAGTTACATAAATATTAAGAGAGGGAAATAAGTTTCCATCTGTATATGTATACAAGCAGAGTATGCAATTTAAAGATCTTAACTATTTGAGCTAATCGTACTTTTGACTTCCTTCAGATTTTCCTTGTTTGCCTTCGGATTACCATTTTTTCATTGATCATATATTCTAACGTCTCTCGTTACGAAATTGATATCGCATCACAAAGATAATTTTCGTTTAAAAAAATTAAAAAATTTGACACGCCGCGAGAAAAAAAATTGACTCGTGTCTTTTATTCCTGATAAAAAGTTGATAAACAGTTTTTTTGCGGTCACAAAGGTAGCAGACACTATTTTTCCGACACAATGTATTAGATTCTCTTTTATGATAAAATGACGCATAGACAGTAAGAAACGTCGAACCACCATTAACCAGATGCAAATTTTTTTTCTCAACCTCGACGTCGTCAGTATTTACTCGTGTGCGAATTCACAGCCACATTTGCGTCATCAGAGTGAATGAATATTTGTCAAATGCGAGTCTCCAGAATTTTCCCGATATGCTGTTTCACAAATCCGGGTCAAGATTTTTAGGACAGGAGAAAAATGAATCAATCGACTTTTGTTCGTTCGTGTTCTTTTAATAAAAAACATTGTTTAATATAAATAGAGAAATATACAAAAATAAAGTATAGGAAATCTTACTAACGAGTACTGGAGGAGTTACGACTTAGGCGGTAAAAAAACGTGTACGCACGTTCTTATAATTATAAAAAAAAGATGATAATTAATGTACAATGAGCGCGTGCTCTCAGTTACGTCGACGATAAATGCATCTCTCAACGAATACCGGTAGCGAAACTTGGATTATTCAAATCGCCTTTTTTCCCTTCTGCTTCATTGATTCTCGATTTTTCGATGAGAATCAAAGGATTTCCATTTCAATGATTCCTACGGTCGGGAGCAATTAAAACTACATTACTCTCCGAAGCTTTGACTATTCGAATGATTCATTGAATAAAATTGGATAATTGATTATAAATTTGAATATTTGTGAGCCTTAAAAATTTGGTAATTTTGAGAGAAGACATTTTTGAAAGAATAAAATATCGGAAATTCTGCGATGGGTTTTCAATCCTTAAGTTGAATAAGTCAAGGCCGAAAATATTGCCCACGTCGTGCGAAGAAATACGTAGGCGATGAGAAGTTTGAATCCTTGGTGAATCCAGTACATTCTGAAAGGAACAAAGTTTCATTTTCATAAATTCTATTAATTATTGTTAATTGATATGCCATTTTAATGTTTATAAAAATTGTGAGGCTTTTTTTAATTTTTTAATTTTTATTAATCTGCTTCTTTTCTCAAATAATAATTTATATATTCATTTAGTTATTGTTGATTCGTGTCATACCTTTGCCATTTAATTCTCGCCATTGGGAGGGTCTCCAGTGGATCCTTAATCAAATATATCCTTATCCCCTGAATGTATGTCTGGAAATAGGTATCCCAGACGATTGACTTTATGTCGAAAAAGAATTTGCTGCGATCTTCCGCTTCCAGTTTCTCGTACATCCGGTTCACATGATCGTTACCGAAATCCCATCTCTGTGTCGAAAAATAATTCAATACGTCCATGAACCTGTGAACCTTTTTGTAGACTTTGAGCAATCTGCAACATTAATTTTTAACTTTCTTTAGAATTTTTTTTTTAATGTACGATTTGATATTTTTGTTGAATAATAATAATAGAAACGAACCTTGGTTGTTTTCCTATGCACATCGTCGCTCCATCGATAATCAGAGCAGGGAGGAGATGAAGGAAATAGACGTACAGAAGATGAACGAATTTGTGTTTGTTGTTGCGAAAACTGTAGTACCAAACGGCTTTGCTGCTCGGATATTCGAGTCCGTGTTTCGCTGACATATCCTTGAGTTCGTCAAAAGTAATAGGATTGTCCTTAGAAACGTAATTGTATATCGGAGTATCACCCATGGGATTTGTTCTGTTGGAAATCAATCGGAAATTAGTTTTATTTTTATCTTATTTTCGACTGTCTATCTTTACCACGATCAAAAAGATATGAAGCAAGATTCTAAAAATGGAGATTCTCTTTTTCGATGTATTTTGGATGAATAATGGATAAAGGGAGATTGCCTTTTTGATTGAGCTACGTCCCAGGCGCTCGTGATCAGCGCGTTGACGACCATGTCGCCGGGGACGACATTCGCTTGCATCGAACCGTCACAGTGCAACGAACGAAGCACTCCAGTTCCTGCACCTGCTGCCACTCCGGTTGGTCCGTACATATTGTCGATCCATCCTCTCACAGGTTCTTGATATGTTGAGATAACTTGAAAAAAAAAGATCAAAATTTAAGTACAAAAGTATGAAAATTTCAAATTTTTAGGAAACTCGAATTTTTTATTATAATTTAGAAGCTTTCGTTCTTTTGCTTACCGATCGCTGGCCTGAAGATCCCGATCGGTGCGTCTGCAGCCTCTTTTCGGACAACATCTTCAGCAACGGCTTTTGTGAATGTGTAAGTATTTGGCCATCTTCCCAATATGCTGCAATAAACATCGAATTGAATGAAAAAAAAATTACAAGGACGCGAGGTATGATGCAATCGTTTTTTCCAGTTTTATGATGTATAAATTAAACGATCGTCCGAGATTGCTTGCCATTGTGATCGTTAACGAGCTCTGTTTCCGATCGACAGGCAAAAGAGATAGAAAACTAACTGATGATGTTCTCGATTTAGATGAAAAAACAGTGACTACTTTTTATCGATTTTCGCTTGCGATGCAAATATTATCGTCATTTTTTGTGATCTCAATATCAATACTCTCGCACTCACTGGGGAGTTATGACTTCCGCAAGATTCTCGTCTGTGCACTCCATCATTGTTATTAATTTATCCGCCTCCATGGGTGCGTCGTAAAATTTCTCTTCGATTGGATTTTTCGTGCAATAAGCGTACGCAGTAGAAACGTGGATAAACGACTGCAAGAATAAAATCGCGTTAAAAATTGATGAAATTAAAGTTTAAAAAATCGTAATTTTTTTATTGACAAAAATAGGCAACGATTGAATTTTTGTCATTCGATGACATTTAGTATTTAGAATTACATAAATATTTTTTGTAAAATTACCTTGAGTTTTGGCATTTTTTTACAAAGCGCAATCATATCTCGCACGCTCTGTATATTGATCGCGACCGCGAGCTTGATTTTCTCGTCAAATCGAACGGTGGCGGCGACGTGGAATACGACCGAAACTTCGTTCATAAGTGTCTTCCTGTCGGTCTCTGATATACCGAGGCCCGGTATACTACAGTCTCCCTCGATACCAACAATTTGGTGACGAAATTTCGGCACCATTTTCTTTAAAATTTCGTATAACTGCAAAAATACATAAACATCGATCATATTAATTATGTGTATGAAATTATTACAATTTTAAAAAATTCAACAATTTTTATCTGCAATTTTTGGGGGTAACATTATAATGTGAATTGATTAAAATAATTTAATAAAATTGAAGGAAATAAAAAAAATTGTATTTAATATAAAGAATAAAGTGAATAATTAAAAATTACCGGATCATCGAAAATTTCATCAGTTCTCTCGTGCGGACTTTTTCCCTTTTTCGGACGGACGAGAAGATAAATATTGCCAATTCCTGGGCAACTGCGCAGTAATTTTTCGATGAGCAATTTTCCCAAAAATCCTGTACCGCCGGTTATGAAGACGCTTTGGCCGGCGTAGAATTTCTGTATCGTCGTGAGATTTATGGGCTCGGCCGTGATGTGAGGAATATTTTGAGTGCACTCGGTCGGTGTACCGGCTCTCGATTGTCCATTCTCGGCAACCGCAACTTCTTGACCCCCCGATTCCAAGAGCGCTTCAACCATCTTTCGCACCAAGCTTTCCTGCAAAAAAAATCCATTTTTCATCCACAAGTCTCGAAAAACATAAAAATAGGAAAAGAGGAAAAAAAAATCAGTGCTGCATTTTTACTCTTTTATTTCCTCATTCGGATTCAACGCGAAATAAATTTCGAGGAGTACAATTCACCTCACGTATCGTATTTGTATCCAGTGAGAGTATTTTCTTAAAAAAGAAAAACTGAGAAGACGAAAAAAGAGGAAATCTCCGTAAATTTCCAAATGCATTCCTGACGGAGGTTTTTTTTCCGAAAAAAGCATGCAGAAGAGAGATGAGATGCGGGAGAAAAAAATTGTGGACGCAGACGAGTTAAAGTAAACGAAGGATAGTTTTTTCAATCAGACGAGGTGTGCAGCTATCCACTGAGTCTTTTTTTCATTATTATGCCACTTGCAAATTAATTTTTTCTTATAAAATAATAATACCGAGACAATATTTACCACGGTCGCATAATTAATAGAATTTAATTCCTTTGACCTTTTTTATTTAAAAAAAAGTGCAATCGAAATTGAACACTGAAATGAAATTTTTATATACAGGACTTATAATAATAGTGTCGAGACAATATTTGCCGATCGCATAATTAATAGATTTCAATTCCTCTGATCTTTTTTATTAAAAAAAAGTGCAATCGAAATTAAACACTCTGACTTGAAATTTTTATACAGGAAAAGAAAACTCGTATCGACCTCGGACGGCGTCGTATCTTCGCTCGTTTCTACGTATATTCGCTGTTTAGTCCTACTTTGCACGTACCAACGCGAGACGCGTAATCACCGCTTTTTCTTTTAGCTCAAACAATTCAGAAACGACTTTGCTCAAACTCTTCGTTCTCGAATAAAATTAATTTCATTTTTTTCGATTTGAATAAATTCGTACTAAATGTTTTAATTCAACATTGCGTATTCCTGATCGAATATTCTTTATCATTTATTATTTGAAAATGAAAATTGGCACGATATCATTAGTGACAATTTTCCGACTGATGGACAGATTTTATTTACAATTATCGATCTTTTTGTCTAATGGAAACTCGTCGTATTTGTTTCTCAAAAAAAATAGATTGAATGGAAACGATGTGTGAACGGGTGCGTCGATAATCCGGGCGCGATTGCATGTAGAGAACAACGCAGCGAAGAGTTTATTCGTGCGTAAGAGAACGATGTCGTGCGGAGTGAAAGTTTGATCGTGAACTTCAAGCACCTGAGCAATAACTGTATCGTGCACCTTACTATACACTCGAATGATACACAGTCTCCAAAGTTTGATAAAATTGTTACTTAATTATTTGAAATTTGAGAACCTCAATGAATTTCTTTGAAGTCTCATCAGTTTCAATTGTCCATGTGCGTTATACGAGCAATTATCCTTTAAGACCCCTTAACAAAATATCACAATAAAATCTAATTTCAATTAGTTGTATATTCCAATGGGTCAAGAAAATCATTTTGATAAAATCGACGAGACCAATTTTTGAATCGTGAATCGTTACATGAATCGTGAAAATTTGTAAGTACTTTCATCTCGCGTAATGTTAATGTGGACGTTACGAGTTATCACGTCACATGAACACTGCATAACGTCGATTTGAGGGAGAAAGAAAAATTTGCGGTTACACGATCGCATTCATCATATTATCCTTTTATGTATGACTTTCTCCACAATTACTACCACAGATGATCGTCACTTTTTTCTGTATACAAAACTTTATTTACTTGGCAATATTGCGTAACAGGATACGTATTAAAAGCGGTATAGTGATAATAATAAAGCGAATTCTTCAGAAAAATTTGCGGGAGTGAATCCGGGCAAACGTTTCCTTAGAAAATGCGGAGACGAAGAAAGGGGAAGAGAAGTTTAAAAGGCAAATCGATGGCGTGAGTTCGTTGAACCAGAAAAATAATTATTGACACAGTCACGCAAATATCCTGCAATTCCTTCTTTACCTTTTTCGGTAAAAATTCACTGATGTAAATTTCTTCACGAAGATGTATTAAAATAAAAAAAAAATTGGCTGTTTAAAAAAATTTTACCTCTTGCGTTTGTTAAAAAAATTAAGAAAATGTAAGAGAAACTTTTTTCTCTGATAGTTAAAGTACAATTTTGCAATTTTTTCTTTACCTCTTCTGATGAAAAACTTGATTAACTTCGTGAACTGAGATTGAAGAAAAAAATTCAACTAATAGGAAACTATCCACGATAATTAATAGAATTAACAAATAACCTGTTTTTAATTAATTTGAAAAATGTAAGAGACATTTTTTCCTTTTCTTAAAGTACTCAGGCAAATCTCTCTTCGCCATTTTTGTTCAAAACTCGTGGATTCGAAGATTTTCCTGTACCGAGATTCGAGGAAACCATTTGAGGATTGGGAATTTCTCTATTCTTTCATTTAAAATGGACACAAATTTAATTATTTATAGAATTAAGGAAAAACCTGTCTTTCCTTTAAATAATTTCAAGAATCTCTCTACCCTTCTAGTTAATTTACAATTCTGCAATCTTTTCTTTACCTTTCAATGTACCAAATATCTTTGATGTGAACAACGATCGAAAAGAGAAGTGAATCGGTTGAGAAATTGTTTCGCGTTTTATTCCCTTCAATTAATCGAAATTAACTAAAAATAACTCGTGAAATTAAATTAAAAAATTGACTCGATTCTGATGATCAAAAGAATGCAAGAAAAACCTGTTTCTCTTCAATTCCTTTCATTTTTTCCTACTCGAGTACCGGGACTTTTCGAATACAAGTTCGGATGCGCTTGCATGATAAAACGTAATACAGATTTATATACAAAGACGCGGAAGACTCTCTCGGGATGAAAACGACATTTTTCTTGATTTAAAATATTCTCGCATCGTCGTAAACTCGAACAAATGAAAGGTCTCGTGACACACAATCATTTAAATTTTATTCATGTTAAAATCACATCGATCTCTTCGATTGGGGAATTTACACTCTTATTTTCACGCAAATTTATATGGCGGTTTTCACGAAATCATGAGGAATTTCCATGGTAAGTTCCGGGAGGTAAAAATCTCTATTACGAAACAGAACTGATTTCCTTAAGACGTCTCCTGTCTCATTTTTAAAATTATTTCACGAAACATGTTTCTGAGTCATTTCGTGCTCCAAAAAGCGCAAAGTCACTGGAATATTATTATCGAGATGATAAGTTGCCAAGTCATTACATATTTTTTTGTCAAGAACGATTTATTTTTTGGAATTATCGTTTAGAAGTCCAATTTACTTGTCACATGGGAAAACGATAATATATGATTAAATTATACTGCTTTGTTGATGTCGTACATTTTTTGAACCAAAACACTTGGATTCTAATGGATTTTAATTCTAAAAAATACAAGATTCATTTTTACTGCGAGTACATTCGCGATCGAGAGGATGGACAGAGTTGACGGACTATTTGTTCGAATTGCTCAATGCTCGGTGAGAAATCCTCGGGTGTACTCACACTTTGAAATAAAAACGCGTAACGTATACGTGAACGCCTACGCGTGTGCGCGCAAACACGGATTTCATGCCCGAGCAATACACAATCGGATGCATTATTTATAAAGCGTCTTCAAGTTTTGAGATGCGACAGCGAAATAAGTAATCGAGAACCCAAACGAGTAACTCGCCTTCGTTATTCTCCGTTTTATTTCTTTTTCACTTTTTCTTCTCATCGTCTAATTCCCGTTGTCCCATTCACATACTCGACTTTGCTTTTCGTCAGCAAACAATCTAGCGCTCGGATCTTGAATTTCAGATCTTATGAAAATTTTTTTAAAAAGTCTATGCGTCGATTTTATTTTTCAGGGTTTTTCCTCACGAAATTTGCATTCTTCTCGTCTCCGAAACACGACGTGGTTCATTGATCGGTATCTCCCATCAATATTCAATCCTCTATCGGCTGCACCGATCGATTTATCTTCCTCCCCGTTTTCCCATCGACACTTGACTCAGCTTTGCGAAATATTTTACATTTCCATAAATTATCGGCTTTGTGTATATTTATTAAGAATTTATTGTTGCCACTCGATGAAAGGGAAGATTCTTTTTCGCTTCCGCAATTCTTTCGCTTCAATTAGTTTTTTTCAAGACGTAAAAAATAGTTTTCCCATAACATTTTTCGAGAGCTTCACCAGTCTTATTCGTGAAATATTTAACGTCACCAAAAATGATCAGATTTATAAATATTTACTAAAAATCTGTTGTTTCCACTGCCACAAAAAAGTGAAGACAAGATTTGTTTAACACATGGAAAATATTTTTCTTGCTTCCGTAATTTTTTTCTCTTCGTTTATATTTGTAGTCGCGTAAAATAGTAATTTACACATGGAATTTTTTAAGAGACGGAATGATGCGAGCTAATATCGATACAATAATTACAAAAGGTGCTCAAACAATTAGACACTGAGTTTCACCAACCTTATTCGATGTTTCGTAAATTCCAGTGCCACGCAGCTTTTCTATAACACGGACGACACTTTCTCTCCACCGGGGCCTTCGTCGGTCACGAGAAAACAAAAGGTTTCCTTTTTTCCTCTTCAAATTCACGACGAATCGATCGATCACTTTGTTCCCGTCGATTCTATTCGCCGAAAAATAATCGCTCACGAATGAAAGTCGTCGCTAAGTTCGACTCGTTTATCCAACTTCATCAATTTAAATTTAAGTTATCGAAAAATTAAATCATATATTTATTCTTTCACGACTAATCTTTTAAATTGTTTTCGTATTCTATTTACGTCATGCGTTAAACTTATTAATATATTGGCCGGTTTTCGTTCTCGTCTCGATGCAAGTCGTTCCGGATCGTTCTCACCTTCTCAATGTTATGACGGAAGAGCTCGCTAGTCGAGCTTGAAAGAAGGTAGCGCGGCAATAATACACGAGGTTCGAGGAGTCTCGAAGTTTACTCTTGCCGACTCCACCACTGCGATCCTCGTCGTTCTATCGTCTCGACTAGATGGTGGGGCACAAACGCACCTTTTACTTATATCCCCTGTCCGAAAAAAACAACTCGACGAAAACAAAAAGGATTCACCACTCCAAAGAAAAAACGAAAAAAATAGCAACAGACGACCTCGGGGTTGTTTTGCTAATTTATTTTTATTGATTATAATTATTTCGCGCTGCACTTTGACGCGATTGCAGAGAATTTAAGTATTTGATATACTCTACTCATAAACCTGTATTTATTTATACAAAGAAATAATTAAAATTTGAATAAAGAAGATTATGAAAATTTATGATCGATTAAAAAATATTTTCAGAAGCCGTGTAAATTTTTTTTTGTTTACGGTTTTTTACAGGAAAAATTTTTTTGAAACCCGTACGGTGAGATAATCTTAGAGAAAAAGGGAACGCCAGGCAATGAACCGTTATTCACAAGTTTTTTTCTTTCCTCGGAATTTTCGTTCGATCAATTGTGAGCGTCGGTCTGGAGAAATTAAAGTCGAGGACCCGGTGAATGACCGTATTCGATCTTCTCTCGCATCTCCGGTCACTTTTATTGCATTTTGCTCGGTGCATCTCCCGTGCCCTCGATTTTTTGAATTTTTCGAAGAAAAGATCGTCGTGCTCGCAAAAATAAAAAAATCACAAAATGTCCCAGGGTTTTAAGGTGGCCCATCAGTGACATCGCTAGTCAAAGTCGTGACGTCACAAAATTTTATGCCAAATATCATAACTTTTAACAAAATGTACATGTAAATA
>JAPYYX010002474.1:0-15731 GCA_030522605.1 Cremastinae sp. B BG-2022a | reverse complement strand
CAAACTCGGAGAAAAAGAGTAGCGGTAGCTCGAGAGCGTACAGTTGACGTTCCGTAAATGTACTTGCCTCGAGTCTCTACCGCGACTCTTGATATTTTTTTTCATCCAGAAATCGAAATCTAAAAAAGAAAATAAAAAATCTACAAAATTAAAAATAATATCGTACAAGAAATGAAATTATATCGATGCATTTTTAGGAATAAAACAATTTTTTTATAAAAGATTTTTCATATCGATTTGATGACACAATTATTTCGATATTATATTTCATACGCATCATATTATTAGAAATAAAATATTCATCTGACCGACAGGAAATAATGTCGATAACATCATTTTTTCCCCCTTGACTAGAGTAAGAAGTACGCCGTGGTTTGTCATCAGATCGATGGAATGGGGGAAAATGTACAATTAGATTGAGACAAGGCGTACAAATAGAAATGTCCCTTCTTAATGAGAATACAGTAACGAGTGTCAAGCATGACGAAGATTGAGCGAATCGCTTTCTTCGCGACGAAGGCGACACACGACGAAATTTCGTCTTATCTGGATTTCATGATTGTTATCATCATTCTTTGAGTGCGCATTGGTTATAGTTTATCGTCTTCTGCGTTTTACTAAGCCTATTTCCGATTTCATTGATTTTCGTTAAAATAATATATTTTTAAAAGAAAATTTATTTATTTAAAAATAATAAATTATTAACAATTATTTATTATTATCATTATATAGGGGAGGGGGGGGGGCAAAATGGGCCCCTTAAGGAAAAAATGTTAGAATCTTTAGTGTAATGAACTGGTTTTAGTCTCTTATATATTCTGATTATTTAGTTTCGATAAAAGAAATTGTTTTTAAAGAAAAATGTAATAAATAATGCTGTTGAACTCATTACCTAGTTTATCCTTCATCATATGTAATTTTTAAACCGTTTCTATAAAACGAAAATTTTACTAACACGTCTGGCGCCAAAATATCTGTTGGTTTTCACAGTCTCGACAGCCTATTTTACCTCCTAAACACTTTGGGTGTCAAAAATTGTGAGGGTAGATTTTTCCACCAAAAATTTATGGACATCTGTTAAAATTTTGGCAGAACAACATCTCTGCTCATAATTTGTCTACTCGATATTGTTATTCCGATTGGATATTGTTTTTTAGTATTGTTGAGTAGACAAATTTTGGGCAGAGATGTTGTTCTGCCGCAATTTTTGGAGGGCCCATTTAGCCCCGAAAAATGTATGGATATTGAAATTTTGAGGGGGGCCATTTTGTCCCCCGTTCCCCTAATTACCAAAAAATAGATAAGGAGTTTTTATATTTAAATTGTTGTTTTATTTTATAATTGAAATAGAATTTAAAATACAAATAAAAATTTTAAATTATTCGTTCAAAATTTTTTTAGTACGTAAATTTGAATAATTATTAACAACTTTCTTACCTGTCTGATAATTCTTGATAATCGAGCAACTCGGTGATGAACCTAGCAAGGAAGAGAGCAGCATCCCGTTGGCAGGTGAAGTTTTTAGGTCTCGCTGCGAGTCCAGGATTGCTATTAATCGGAAGCGCCAGCGGCACCGTCATATACATGTCTTGGATCCACCATTCGGTCGCCTGAAAATAAAAAATTTTTGCAAAATAAATCTCTGATGGAAAGTGGAGTTGTAGAAATTTTTTTTTTAAACATTTTTTCTCGTCGCACCCATTTTCTCGCCTCTACAGTTTTAAAATATTGATTGAAATTTCACCGCCGCGAGTAAGCCATCGATGAAAATTAAAGTACGATTTTGCGGCTCTCCCTAATCCTCGTTTAATGACGCGTAAGCTCTCCTCATCGTATAAAACGCTCCGAAAGCTTCCCTGTTGCGTTTACTCATATAAGAGTGTGCCCTTGAGGTACGAGCAATTGAAAGTTTAAATATGAAAAAAGTTTGTCAACCATGGAAAAACTCCGACAATCATTTTTAGATTCTCGCAGATAAATTTTCAAAAATATGAAAAACAATATTATTTTTCAATAAGAGGATTTAAGTCTTCAAAGCATTAAAAACGATTTTTTATCTCCAATTATCCTATGTGATAATTAGAGAATAAAAATATCTGTAGATACCAAAATTATCTGTATCATCAATTTACGTTTACACAAATAACGAGAAGCAACCGAATGAAATCACGGTTAAAAGCTAGTTCAATACAACAGTGTAAAGAATTAATAATTTTTTGAAAAGCAACATGTAAACTAACTTGTACCGAAGGAAAAAAACAAACCTTCTGAGAAAAGTGTAATTAGAGGTCGAACAATGGAGCTGCGTAACAATGGAGTGCACACACACGGTTTTTCGTCGAAACGGAGAAGTCTTTAAATAGCGTTGTGAATAAGTTAATTCGATATTACAGCGTCTCTCATATACGGTTCAAGAAGCGCTAAAAACGTCGCACGTATCTCAATTGCATTTCGTTGGCAAATAGGAAGCAAAAAGTGCGAAAAAAACGAAACAGCAAACCTGGAGGCCATTTTTTTTCGTGTTCTCACTTTTGTCTAGAATTTCCAGGACGTTCGGATGATTTTCTGCGGGATACTTTGCGCTTTCACTTGAGAACTCGGCGTAACGATTTTAGTTTTTTTTTTCCTCGTATTTGTTCACTCTCCTCCACGAGAAGAAATTCAAAAAGAATCGAGCGCTCATCCTCTCCGTTTCTTTCTTTCTCTCATCCAGAAATTATTCATTCTCCTTTTACAAAGGAGTCCGCGCTATTTAAACTTCATCGCCGGGAAGTTCAAAGATCAAGCTTTACGAGACATCCAAAACGGAAGATCAAGGCCGAACTTTCGCCAGAAATATCTCCGAGGATGAAAATTATTAACAATAACAAACCATAAAAAATTAAATATAAATTAACCAGAGTACCATCAACGTACAGTAAATAATAAAGGAAGCATTAAAAAGTGAAACGACGCAGTAGAAAAGGCGCATTGATGTCAGACACGTAAAAATAAAAGAAAACAATAAAAACTATAAAAGCCATTTTTCGATCTTCCTTTCCCTTCCAAATAAAATGATCATTATCCGGCAATTACTGAAAGTGCAACTATAAATAAAGTATAAATAATTTCAATAAGAAATTTGTGTTTTGATGTAGTACACGCTGCGGTGAGAAATTGAAGATCGCCGAGTGTGTATGCAAGCGTAATAAATATTTAAGCGATTCGCATTTTACCGATCGATGCATCGAAAATACACGAGACGAATCTAATTTAATAAAAAATGAGAACAAAGAAATGAAACTTTTCCGAGAGTTTGCGATCTCAAATACATATTTACGTGTACGTAAATATAAATTTGATACACAAATGTAAATATAAATTTTATATATGTATATATGCATACATATATAGACATCAGAAGATAATAGTGGCAATTTCTATAGTTCCTCATTTCGCTCGAAGACTCCACGTTTAGCATAATAATAACGGAAATGGAATTCCAGCCGAGCACGTAAAGACGCTTCCGGTTTTGATAGCTCTACGGACACTCAATTTCTTTCGTTGAAACTGCACAAAGTCTCTCGACGTCTCAAACTTTTAGTCACGCTAGGGAAACGGTGCACGTATATATAATCTTTTTTTTTCCAAGACGAAAGTTATCGTGATTGGCAGTTTTTAGATTTGCGATGAAAATGTTCTATCGAGGAATTGCCGATTTTAGGAGTTTTACATATTTTACGATCGATGTTTTTTTGATGGTGTATACTTTTAATATTTTTATTGTGCACTGTTTGAATTATTTTCGTGTTTATTTGAATTGATATTTTGTATTATATTGTTTTCTCAATTTTCTAATTTTTCACCCAGATTTCGTTTCTTGAATATTTTATAGTCGTTCCAAGTCTAGATAACAATTGCCTGGAATTGAGGGAGTACGAGGAAGAAAATAAAGCTTTTTCATGCATCGAAAGCCACATTTATCAGTGAGATATTTTTAACGACTGTGAAACTTTTCCGATTCGATTTTCCAAAGTTCTGCACTTTATACATTGCTCTCTGCTATTTTTTGCCTCTTCTGTCAATCTGGAACATCGACTAATTTTGTCTCAGCTTGATATAGAAATAATCATAGCCGGTCGACACCAAATTCCATATATAAAACTTGCTTTATCGATTTATACTTTTCGCATAGGCTAGATCGTCGAACGGAAAAAATTCATTTCCCTCGATAAAAAGTATATTTTGTCCCTCGCAATCGTTTATGACGATGAAGTTATCTTGACAACGGTATTCTCACTGATATACTTTTATTACTAAAATTCTTACTGAAGTATAATCAAAGTATAATTGAATTGATCGTAAAATAAAAATTTTGATATTTTTATAATGATAAGTGGATAATCAAATATTAATTTTTTAAATTCGAGGCTGATCAATCGATTTTAATTATTTGCGTATCCTTGTTAAACATTCAAGATTTTTCATCGTCTTCAGTTTCAGCGATTAAAAGTGATTAATATTTCGTATCGCTTATGGTTTTAACTATTTTTTTTTCTGAATCGTGAGTGCACGGCGATTATAATTGCAAGGATCGGCGCTACGTGCAGCCAATCGAATTGTCTCGTACAATCCATAAATAAACGATGATGATACGCGGTCACGTTCAAATTGACGGTAATACGTAGAATTAGTAGTTGGAATTCATTGAGATGTTACGACATTTCAATCTCTCTTACTTCACATAACAGATCCGAGCAATCATTCTGCCTTAAAAATCGAATCTCCGACACCGTGGTATTTTTCGAATTCTGCGGCTTTCAGTCATTTTATCACATTTCTGTGATTTTTTGCAGATTCACACAAAAAAAATTGACGTTTCCATCAATTACAATTTTTATTATAATAATTTAAGCAATTTCATATTGTTCATTAAAAAATGTATAACAAAATTGTAAGGATCAAAAGTATAATAAAAAAATTATTGCAATTCGCATCAACGTGTATCGCTAGCAATTTTAGTCAAATCCTTCTCCATCGTAAATTTTGATCGTGTCCCATTTGACACCAGTTCGCCTTGCCCCGGATCATTCGCGACTCGTTCAATTTTTAGCAAACTTTCTTCTCGTCTTTCGTTTCGTCTTCCTCACATTTTTTATTCCCTGCACACGAGACAACACAGCAGTAAACATTTTTTTCCCTTTTTTCAGGTTTGTTCAACTCGTTGTGCATCCGATCGAGTTATCGCCGCAAAGCATATGCAACGTAATTACGCCATTACCGTGCGCTATGTGGATTCTGTGCATTAAGAGATATTGCGTCGTTTGCTCCTTCTCCTTTTGCTCCCAGCATTGCAAATCTAGCGAGAGAATATTTCCTCACTTCTCGTGCCTTTTACAAATACAAGAGCACACACCTCGCTTTTTTTCGCGATTATATTTGCCGAGCTCGTTAAGTCCATCTTTCTTTCTCTCTCTCTCTCTTTCTCTCTTTCTCACTCCGAGATGGAGAAAGTGAAGAGATTTTTCAAAATAACAAAATAAGTTTCGGGAACCGGACTTCCGAGAGATTTATGAATATTTTTTTTTAAATTAAAATTGATTGAGCTTTCGATGATTTTTCGTATTATTTCAATTCATCATTCAATATTAAAATATCAATTTTTCCAATTTTTTTGTAATCACATTTTAATTCATTCAATCGCATTACCCATCGATTTCGACTCGGCGATTCTAAAATATGATTTCTTTTTAATTTTCAAAAACGAGATACCAAGCACTTAATAGGAATTCTTCAGTGTTTGTAATAATTATTTGTTATTTTTCATTAAATTCCGTATCAGCTACGCTCAAGTATCAAATTTTAATTAACTCCCCTATAGGTTAAGGTGCTTTTGGGTAAACGCGTGGTTTCGATATAAATTTCATCTCGTTCGCTAGTTACACGAGGAGGCCAGACTCGCAGGAAGGTCTTCTCGGAGCTCTTTCACTCCGGAGTGATGAAATCGGAGATTCGTGTGTGCAAAGAGGAACAGATCTCCGTTAAATCACTCGCTATACAGAGTCCTAAATGTGTGTGCGTGGGTGTAAAAAAAGGCCGAGAGAGCTCATCGTCTTCGCGAGATTCTTTTTTTTTTCCTTTCGAGCTATTCAAAGGGTAATCCACATTACGTGATTCGCCCTCATGTATCGTTCACGTGATACGACAGAATCATTAGAAGTTTATATCATCCTCTAGGAATATTATTCTATACTCAAAGCTGCTGGATAAAATATTACGTGCTTGGGAAATAATGCGCGAGACATCAATTCTACAACGAGAGATATTTCGAGAATTATTATCTTTTGCTTTTCAGGTCGACTGCAATCTTCGGTTCCATGCGAAAACCACAAAATTTCGCTGGATTTCACAACGCTCATTTGACAATATGCAAAACGCATATATCCACGATTTCAATAGTAATTTTGGTTTTTCCCAATATTCAATTACTTTTTTTTCTATGTCCGGGTCTTGAAGAGTTTTAGGACAAAAACGTTTATTTCTTATTATCTCTGTACTTGTTCTTTGCGAGAAAAATTTGAAAAATGGCGCAGTGGTTGAAAAAGATCATTTTTTACTCCAAAAAATTTAATTTTTGCCCTTTTTCCAGTAAAAGGTCGACAAGAAAAAATCCCCTCAGATTAAATTTCAAGTCTTATTGATTTCAGATTAAAATTGTAGCCTCCAGAATGTACGAAAGCCTGACGGTGACCTACGATGGATTTAAAATAAGATACTCGCTCCAGCTTTATCAAATTTTCATCTTATTAAATTATCTTTTCAAGTTTTATCCGAGTATTGATGTTTTTTCTTCCGCGAACTTTATCCTCCGTTGTACCATTATTCCAAGGAATTTCATACGCTCGAATTTACTTGCGGTGCGAATTTAATTGATATTTATTTCAGGCTCACGCGTAGAATTTTCATGCGGCGACGGTAATGGGACGAAGTAAAGCGATAAAACGAGTTGGGAACAAAACTTTGCGAAATCCATTTTGCCTCGACCGATCATGAGCAATTTTACCAAAAAGAAGAAAAAAAATTTACGTGAATTTCCCTGCTGCAGCCTCTTATTCTATTGTCTTTAAAAAAAAAGTGCAAAGTGGTGAAAAATTATTCGTACCTTTTCAATTAGCAAGTTTCTCGGTTGATAAATCGTAATAAATTTTTCGAGCACGCGAAATAATGCAACGAGTCAAATTAAAATGAGAGCTATTCGCGAAACCTACTTTCTCGAAACATTTTTTTCATGTCGATTTTTCTTTTACAAGATCGTTAAGCTATCGTAAATTTATAATTGACTACCCAGGAACAATGTATAGTGGAAAAATTAACGATTTGGAAGTAATTTTTTATGTAAATGCCAATTGAACAAAATTATCGACCTCCGATTGTGCAATTGGTACACGAATTTTGCGAAAGTCTTTGTTACACAATTCGATTGCAAAACAGTGGAAGTGAGGATCAAAAGACGTCTATTTAACATTTGTTAGAATTTTTCTTTGATCTTCCATGAAAATGATTTTTTATTAATGACTTTCAATTTTAATTATTATTATTTTATTATTTATTATTAATGCACTTGAAAAAAATTCATTCGTCAAAATTATTTCTTTGTTTTCAACGAACAATAGAAAAAAATTAATGATTCAATTTTCGTCCCCGAAATATAACGGATGGAAGAATCGAGACTGAAATATCGTCAAGCTCTAGAATACACCTTGATTTCTGTGTCCATTCGTATAGGTAATGTATTTTCCTGCATCGTGATGGAGTGGGACGCATACATCGACGTTATTAATTATTGCGCAGGGAGACAGGGAACGATTTCGTTCTGTCCGTATCCTTCGGGATAATCGAATAATTTGACGAGGATTCAGTTACACCAACCTCCTCGTGTCTCGCTCGGAAATTCATCGTTTCGAGGACCCTACGTTCCACCCTGTCACATGTATCTCTCTGTCCACACTGCTCTCAAAAAGTTTTGAATTACAGTATCAATTTTGAGATGTCTAATTACTAATAAATAATTCTATTAAAAAATTATATAATTATTAATTGATATTTTTTTCTGTGATAATTCGTGTAAGCAAGAATACATAAATATTTATAATTCTTTATTTTAGAAAACATTTTTCAAAAAATTGATAAATTGATTGATAGGAGAAATTCCACGCCATTTCGTGTACTTTTTGACCAGACCCCTTTCGATTGGGCTGAAAATTTTTTGCCATTTTCTACCTTACAAAAAACAATTATCAGAATTTTTTCAGATTTTTTTAGTGAACCAAAAAAAACTTATGAGCGTTTCAAAAAAAATGGGTATTTATTTTCCTCAATGGTCATAACTTTTTATAGAAAATTGTAAAAAAACAGCTGATGATGATTTTTATTAAAATTAATTTTTTTGACGTTTAGAGGATAAATGTGAAAGTTTTCCTCGATAATTTTCTTTTTTTTATCCTCCCGTTTTCTCCTCACTCCGATAGAGTTCGTACATACGAGCTCGAAGGTTTTTCCTCACCCTAGGGTTGGTGACGAGGCTAATTTCAACGTGGCTTAAGCCTCAACCACGAACTTTCGACCCTCTTATGTCAGCGAACACCCGAAGCTCCATCGCTTTATAATACACACGAAAATGCGCCCGGATAAGTAATGCCTTTGTACGCGTACTTGAACGATACGCGAAATGTTATCATTAAAGCTGAACTGACGATAAACTGTCGACAGTCGAAAAATACTAAAAAAAATTTCAAAAACTATTCCACAGTAAAAAAAACATTAAATAATAAAAAATTGATATTAATTAAATAAATAAATATTCTTCATAATTGCATATTTTTTGTAAATCAACAAAAAATTTTTTTTTCAAGTTTTTCCAGGTTAAGAACTCTGTGAAAATTTATTCTCAGTGCCAGGAGTAGAATTGGGACGAGTGAATATCATTTCATCGAAGACGAAAAATGATTATTAATCGTGACGAGTCATGCGAAAATACACGGTGCTCGCCCCTAGATGAGGAAGAGTGAGAAACGCTCCGGTAACTCAGCTGCAGCTGCGTTCGCTCCCATCGCCTCGGAGCCTATTCCATTGTAATGTATATCTATAGACTTGTGCATTCACGTGTAGAAGTGGAAGCAAGTCTCCCTCAGCATCTCCGTATATTCTCCCCGTCCCGAAAGTCTGATAAGGTACATAATTTTCATCAACGAAAATATCGCTATGTAAATAAATTATTTATTTCTCATCGATTGAACGTATTTTATTTTTTAGATCTAATCTTTTTATAAAATATTTTTTGTTAAGGAAATACGAATGTCATCGTAAATAAATATTGAAATTTAGTAGCAATTTGTAACGATTCCATTAATTTTATTTATTATTCATCAAAATTTATGGTCGCGTCTCGCATTTAAAATATTTTAGCATTTTCATTTGTTAAAAAAAATTCATAATAAATAATGTAGATTGAATGTTTTTCACTATTGGTATAATTTGTTTAAATTAAAAAAAAACGTCGAATTTAAAGATCATTTTGAATAAAGCTCGACAATCGAAAAATTCCAGATCGAAGTTTGACGCGTTCAAGTGAAAATCTAAATGCCAGA
Source organism: Cremastinae sp. B BG-2022a (assembly GCA_030522605.1). Taxonomy (NCBI): domain Eukaryota; kingdom Metazoa; phylum Arthropoda; class Insecta; order Hymenoptera; family Ichneumonidae; species Cremastinae sp. B BG-2022a. Next base: position 6,105 of record JAPYYX010002474.1, on the reverse strand, counting down.
CGAGCAAGTGGAATATCCTGACACAAGGGGTCCTAAAATGAGCATGTGAGATCGAATATACAGAAGCATCAACCCCCTCATTCCTTCGAGAGACATCGACCCCGTTAAACCGAAACTCGCGTCGCTCTGTATAACTTCTCCTATCCGTTACGTCCGTCGGTGTCACGTTACGGAGATTTCAACAGAACTCTCGTTTCCGAACACGACGCCTCTCCTCATTTCTATCGAACTCACTCTCAGTTATATCCTCCCTTGTTTTCTTTTTCTCTTCCATTTAACCTGACGGGGAAAAATTTTTGTCTCTCACTTCTCGATAAATTAAGTGCAATATCCTCAAATTTCATCTCAAGTTTTTATCTGTAAACAAAAGTTGCAAAATATTTTGTCCATTGCGGATTTTTTTCGTATTTTATTTATTATTCAAATTAAAGTAGTAAAAATTAAGAAAATTTTATTCAATTTTGTTAAGCTTTACTATACTTTAATAAATGTTACTAAATTGTATTTGATTCTATTATGTGACTAGTCAGTGGACTTGAAAAAATTCAATACAATATATTTTCGTTTATTTTCGTGTTCTGATCGAGAGTAAAAGAGTATAGAGTCTTGTACAGGTATTTCACACTAGATTGTACGGTTTTCTCACCTTTTTCAGCCGAGAGTTGGAGCTTACGTCGGCGCAAACTCGGCCTTATCGACCCTCGAGCAAACACGGTAAAACACACGATGCGCCACACGATTCTCAATCTACCACATACGCGGCCTCAGGAAATGGAGAAAGAGCAAGAGAGAAAAATAATGAGAATAGATACAGCGAGTATTTTATGTCCTCACGTCGCTCACTTACGTCCTAACTATTTTCAAACGTTTTTATTTGACACGAATTTAGTTTAGATCTCAACGCCGATTTTTTGTTGCAAAATTTCGTACATCAATATTGGTGAATATTATTTTAAGAAATATTTTCAACAGTATCACTGATGTTTTAATAATATAAAAATTAAATTCTACATTTTAATTGATATTTTTGGTGATTTTTATTTTTTAAAAATATTTTTTATGAATTTTTCTGAAGGAAGATATACTGGAGTTGAGAGAGTCCTTGGACTACAGATAGCCGGGATAATATTTAAAAGATAGTTCATCACTCATTCAATCTCCGATTGTCATATGTAACCAAAATAGCAAAGCGACTCGTGAGAAATGTATTTAAAAATTAATTCCGATGTGACCTGTCGAACCTGTGACCTTACGCGACTTGCAGACGATAACGAGGTTAAAAAATGATTGATTGAAAAAAATGGCATCAGCAGCGTTAAAAAACTTTGCATTTAAAATTGAGTAAAAAAAATACACAAAAAGTGAATTTCTGCTCTGAAAAGAGAAGATTGAGACTTAATAAATGTTTTAACGAGTTCTAATTATAAAAGTTCAGATTCCAATTAATTTCGAACTCTACCGTTCGGGAATAAATAATAACGTTAAAATGATTGATTGAAGGTATTATGATTTTTTTCTACGAAAAATATCATCTCAAAGTTGCGGGAAAAATTCCACAGTGAAAAAAATCTTTAGCCACAGAAAATATTTCGGTTTTTCATTAAAAAATAAAAGTTGAAAAATGTTTCAATGAATTCTAATTAATAAAATTCTATTAAACGAGTTACAGTTCAACTTTGACAATATTTCAGAGTTTATCAACGAGCTTGCGTCGTGTAACCGGAGAGCTAATGAAATATCAGGTTGAACTCGAGTAAACGCGAACTCGTGTGTAGGAAAAACTCATCACGTGTCGAATGACAGAGTCGAGGGTTTTAGCACTCTTGTAATACCGGCATTTTCCCAGGGAAATTTATTGCGTTCACAGACTCGCGAAACTAATTTTTCAGAAAAATAAAATTCTTTACGACGATCAAATTTTTTTTTCACAAATATTTTACGTAATTCGAACCTGAACGCGCTTTGCCATGAAACATTTTTTAATTCGTTGTAAGTTGATCATAAAATATACACTAAAATGTATTTTCTTGTTCATCGAGATCAATTCGCCAATTGGATTCGATGTCGAGTCAAAAATAGTTCCGACGTTCCTGAGCCTCGAAGACGATCGATATTTTTTAACGAAATTATTTTTGGCTGCAATAAAAAAGCTCGGTGACAAGAGGCTTTACTTTTTATTCAGCCGGAGAATATCGCGCACGCGAATAAAAAAATGTTTCGTTTCTGTTTATCACGCGATCGGGACTTTAGTTCGGGTTATCGTGCCGGAGGTCAAGCCCTGCGTTCGCCGTCATTAAACTTCGATTATAATCCAATTTGCCTTTTTTTTCTACCTCCTGTAGCCAGAGTTACTGCAAGCTACACGTAGATTAAAGATAGAAGAGAAATCGACGTGACATTTTTTTCCTCGAGTTTAGCAAACAACGATTTATCAATTTTAATGAATGAAATGCTCGATATTTCGTTAAAACTTTCTCAGGTCTTTCATCATTCTCATGGAGAGACCTTGTGTCTGATTTTTTGCTGTATTATCGTATTCGATAAGATTTTTAACTTGCACCTCATTTCTTCGACGTCACACGTGCTCCACTTCGATTTTCCTTTGTTTCTAGTCTCTTCGATCGTGTCCATTTTTTCATCGGGTCAAGCACAGAGCAATTGTGACATAGCATCGTTCAATATTTAAAAAATAAAACAACAATTAAATATAACTTAAAATAGGAAATAAATATTTTTAAGAAATGAAAAATGTGGAAAAATAGAGTGACGTATCATGAAAAGTTGTGAAAAATTAACGTGGAATTTGATTCTGACTTCTTCAGGAGTCGTCATTTTTTGCGACAGGTCGTCTAAGAAAATCTGAAGGAAAAAACGATGAAAATACAGATGAGATTTTTTTAGATTCTCAAGTTTAATTTCCCTCATTTTTCTTCCCCCTTTTGGGAGATGCGTCCGGGATAAATAAAGAGTCGAACATAAATTCAAGGGGTGCGATCGATCAGAACGATTTAGAAAATGAGAAATCGAGCGCATTTTTCTTGAAGTGGGTCGCAAGAACCTCAGATCCGGCCTTCGCGCTGTGACGAGGTCATCTCGCACGCGCCGATTGACCCAGATGCGTCGATGGTACGCCTCGGAGAAAAGAATTTCGTACGCAAACTAAGGATAATTTTTTACTGCAATATTTGCCCAAATCACTTATGAATAAAACAAGCTCTATTTTTTATTCAATTTTTATCTGAAAATTGAATTGGATTCTCATTTACATTCTATCGAATTTTTGTTGATTTTTTATTGAAATTCAAAATGCCACAAATATACTGCAACGAATGTTTGATTTTTTAAAAATCTTTATTTTGCGGACTTTGAAACATTTTTTGTTGCTGTACGAAATTAATCCAGTGCACTCCGAAACTGGCAGAGCATTGGCTTCGGAATCTCACCTGCACGTTTCGGGCTCCTGGTTTTACCGCCTTCACATTCTCACCACGTACATTCGAAGAGCGATGTAGACGCCGTTTCTGGAATCGTTACCTTGGATTCTGCGCAGATCCACGGAAAATCCTCGCCCTCCGGAGGATTTCGCTCACCTCAGAGCTCCGCACCTTTTTCGTCCGAAAAAAGCACTCTAATCGCTCTTCCATATATAATAATTTCCTTTCTTAATAAAATGTTCTCAGCTTTGCCTATTATTATTGATTTTTACCTCTAATTTAATATTAATCATCATATTAATCTCAATTCCTTCGATTTTCGGTTCAATTTTTGAATTTTTTCTTATCAAATTTTTCATCAACTTGTTTAAAACAATATTTAAAATCGACAAATTTATGAAGAGTGATTTCCAAAAACATTTGCATATTTTTGAAATTTTTCATCAATATATTCGTATGTATAATATAATAAACAACATTTAGAATCGATGATGACAATTTTTGAAGTGTAATTGACAAAATTTTTTGGAAAATGGTGACATATGAATGATTGCAGCGATAATAAACACGTGTGAAAAAATAGCAGACGCGACGACATGCACGATGGAAACGAATAAGTTTTACTCTTGGGAGAAAAGGTCGTCTGAGCAAACCTGCATCGATCCACTTGACCTGGTGCACGATTGCACTTACACATATGAGTCTTAATGGTAACAGAGGAGACAGGAGGAAGCGGCGCACTGACAGAAAAGGAACGAGTCGAACGAGGAGAGTTTCGTGCCAGGAGCTTTCTCAGCTGAATCGTGAGATTCTTCCTCTCCAACCAACTAAAGAAAATTCGGCCACTTCGTCTCTGTCCATGATATTCCATGGTTGGAACGCGAGAATTTGTACTTCATCTTTGTTTACTGATACAAATGTCAACAAGAACTGACAACGGAAATTCTATTTTTCATTTCTTTATAAAATCTCATACAAAATAAATTAATAAAAATAGATAAAAATTTGAAAAGTGTAACAAATTGAACAATTTGTAAATATTTTTTATTAAATTGCCATTGTTTTGCTGAATTCGAAAATCGATGCGTTCCGGACACGATAATGTTTTCCCTCGAGGATTCATGCAACGTTCATTAATCTCGGAGGATGGACTGCGAAAATCTCTCGCAGGCTTTATAAACTCGCAATGTTGCGTCAAGTGCGATAGATTGCGCAATCGAAGCGTCATAATCGTTCGCTCGATCACGACGTTCATCACGTACACGCGTTTCTTCATAGACGAATATTTTTATTTATTTTTAAAAACCTCTTTGCAAGCGGGAAAAAATCAGTAATTGCAATCGATCTTTAAATTTTGCGCCTGGATTCGAAATAAACACGTTCCCAACTTTTTCGTTTCAACTCTTTGCACCTGCAAACTCTGCGAGAGAATATTTCAAAAACTTTTTTGAATCCTGTACACGCGTGAAAATTGCATCGAAGTTGCCATCGGTCTGTGAATTTTTGCGCCAGCATTCGATGCAACGTTCGCGCGTTCCCGATTTTTTCTCTCTACTTTTTGTACCTGAGTCCACGGGAATAATCGATACGCTCGAGGAGAGAAAAAGCTTCGAAGCACGTATCGCAACCGCCGGATTGTGAAACCAAATTATCAGCCGAATGTATTATTTACTATTTTTTGGTTAGCAAATCATGAAGAAAAATTGCAATTTGGAGATTCACAGGCAAATAAATTAAATTTTTCATTTGGCAGAATATTTCGATACGCGAGATGCCAAAGTTCAAATCCGATCAGATTTAAAATCCTTTTTCATTTCTGCTACAATCGTACGTGCTGATAATTGATGCTCTCTATAATTAGTGGACTAACGATGAGTGAGAGTGCAGTGAAATTATGAGAAAATTGTTAAAAAAATTTGTTGATGTGAAATTATGGTAATTGTCACTTGGTAATTGTTCTTCATGAGAAAAATCCATTTATTATTACTCTTTAGTAGCACTGTCAGATAATATTTTACTTTTTCACAAGGTTTTTAATAATCCGGTGTTATATGTCAGGTTTTTTATGCATATTTTGTAAGAAACAAAGATAAATAATTTTTTTAAATATAATTTCTAACTCATTGCGTTATTTTAAATTTGCTGAAGGATTTTTAATGCGGGGCTAGAAAAGAGAGAATCATTACGATGTAGATCGCGAGAAAAATCAGCGCGCTCTTGTGATTCAGAAGAATTTCCCTCGTTATGCTTTAATTGATTTAAGTCGCGAGTAAATTTGCCCTCTTTTTCAAGGTGCTTACATTTCTTCACGTATCCTTTGAAAAATTGGTTCCTTGTACAAAAGTTTTTTAAGTATAATTTTTACAATAAAAAAAATGTTTCACCAAATGCATAAATTATTTTGAGGTCAAGATGGGAAAAATGTATTTTCAATTTTGTATTTTTAAATTTTCAGATTTAATTAAAAAATATATAAATGTTTGGAATCAAGTCCAAGTTTCTTTGACCTGCATTTTAAAATTAAACGACTGATGGCTCGATGTCAAGACGAAGACAATGTTTATTTACGTACTGACGTGAGAAAGAGTATAAATACTCGAAAAAATGAGAAAAATCAGCGAGCTTTTGTGATTCAGAAGAATTTCCCTCGTTATGCTTTAATTGATTTAAG
>JAPYYX010002473.1:0-16015 GCA_030522605.1 Cremastinae sp. B BG-2022a | reverse complement strand
TCGAAATTTTTAGCCCCTAGCTGTCAAACTTTTTCGCATCGGAATTTTTTCGCACACCATCAGACGTGCATACGTCAAAAATTGAACGTCAAATTCTTTTTCGTTCGGCGATCTTTGCCGTGGTCGGTCATTCGCGAATACACAAATGAAATAAAATGAAATTTTTAATCGATATAATAGCGTAGTGACAACTAAAAATTTATTATTTCGACATATTCTTTGATTTTGCAGCACCATGGTAAATAAAAAGTTAATTTTTTGTTTCAATTTAGTTATATTTTTTCATATTCCTTTTCTTGTTAATGTTAATAAAACGTTCTCAACATATAGAATTATCCATAGAAATAAGCCAAAATAATAACAAATTATACATACATAAAATATCAATAAAAGGACCAATAAGTTAAAATGGTTCAATTGAAAAAAAATAGTTTAATGGTTATAAATGGGAATTAAACGGATCTTTACAAAAAGAAGTCAAATACTCGCAAAAACACCATCAAGATAGTTGAAAAAAGGAGGCAAGTACATTTTTTCATAGTATTGTGGTAAATAGTAAAGAGATTGCCGTAACATGATAAGTCTACTAAATAATAATTTGAATTATTGAAAAAAATACATACACATATGAAAGAAATTATGACAGGACAGAGTCCGTCGGGTCAGTTAGTAAATATATAAAACTGCAATCAGACTACGATAACAGTGAAGAATAAAATTTCTAAAAAAATACTTGCCGAGTCATATTTAATAATAAACTGATAATATAATCGTGATTATGAGGTAAATATATTGGTATTTGCTGTACTAAAAAAAAACCTTGAGTTTACCCTGCACACTCTGTTCGGGTTTTTACAGCTTTTTATGCCTTTCATTGTCTTCATTTTCGTGCGTTTCGTGTTGCCTTCATATTCGGCCTTTACTAGGTATTTCGAAGTTGTCAAACCTCGAAATCTCTAGAAAAAGCCACCTCCCGCTCAGCGTTGACCGGTCAGTCAGTGCGAGCTAAGCGGTCACCCATTCAAGTATTGGTTGCGCCCAATGTCGCTTAACTTGTGGGTCCGCCGAAACTCGGCATCGACCACGGGTCCACTACTAGGCTTGTATTTGCTGTACTATATTCGTTGTATATTTCAGATAATCAACCCCGTGAAAGAATGCGCGGAAACTTTGGCTTTTGTAACGGAGCCAGTGCTTGGAAGCCTGGCGAACGTTTTGGCCTACAAGGAGCAGCTAGCGACGACCGCGAATTTAGCGAACTCGGTTCTTCAACAGCAAAACCCTCATCAAAATCCTAGTCATCGTCCCGTCATTATAAAGCAGTACGATTTGCTCCCGATGGAAATAAAATACGGACTCTTGCAAGTGAGTACTAAAAATGAAAAATAAAAAAAGCTTATGAGCTTTCAAATTAATGATAATTTTTTTAGATCATCGAGGCTTTGAATTTTCTTCATTACACCGGCAAAGTCATCCATCGGAATGTTTGTCCAAGCAGTATCATAATTACGAAAACAGGAACGTGGAAATTATCAGGCCTCGAATTTCTCGGTAAATTCAATTCGTTTTTGGATTCAGAAAATTTAGAAAAAATTTTCATGTAGACGTGGAACACTAAAATCTGCTTATAACAATATTTTTTTAAATTTAGAACGCATCAAGGATGCCACAAGCGATACGTCTCCTTGTCAACCCTGGACCAACAAAATGTCAAAAATGGCTCAACCGAATCTTGACTACATAGGTAAAACAAGAGAAAACTTTTCCTGATGATAACTTAACACTTTTTATCTAAATAATTACTACTTTAAAAAAAATTTCAGCCCCTGAAATTCAGACACAAAAATATTGCTCTCTGAGTAGCGATATGTTCAGTCTTGGAATGGTGATAGCATCGATATACAACGACGGTAAACCTCTCATACAAGCGAATCACAGCAATACGGATTATCACCGACAGCTGGAAAATGTAATCACAATGCCATTAATTTTTGTTTGTTTAATCAGTGAATCTAAAGATCTCGTAGTCACAAATTTTTAAATTTTCACTTCATAAAAATTGACAACATAAAGAGAAAATATATCGTGAAAAGCATTTTACATCTCTGGGATTTCGATTCTGTTCCATCATGCTGATAATCAGGAGAGAAATGGCAGAGGGTAGTTTTTTGTGTCAAGTCTGAGGGAGGTATAGCGAGGGAAAAGATCGCGATCAAAAGAGGGACAGACGTGGGTACGGGGGAAAAAAGGGAATGAGAAAAAAAGCTTTCACAATTATTTTTCAGCTGTATACCCAAGTGGAGAATATTCTACCGAGGGTACCAGTTCCCCTCCAGGAAGCAGTCACAAAGCTTTTGCACAAGGAGCCAGCTGAAAGGCCGCGAGCTCAGCTTCTATCCCTTATAAAATACTTCAGGTACGTTTTAACTCTTTTCCCACGGTTTTTAAAGCACGATAGCTCGAGCTTTCTCTCTCCTGGTAATAATCATAAAGTCATTCTCATCACGAGGGTGAGCAAAAGAGAAAGGAGGAAAAATGCGAGAAAAAAAAGCTAATTTTCGGCCAACCTGTTGCTCGTTTCCATTCCATTTACACGTTCATACCCTTTTTTTTTCTATACACAGCGACCCCTCCGTTCACGCTCTACAGTTTTTAGACATCATTAACATGAAAGATCCTAGTCAGAAAGCTCATTTCTACCGAACGACCCTCAAGGAAGTTCTCCATTTTATTCCAAGAGTAAGTAATCCTCTTTTTTTCTCAATTCGTTCCTTATCGTTATTTTTTTCACACATTCTCCTCCTTTAATTTGAATATTTTTTAGAAATTATGGTATCAACATATCTGGCCTCATCTCCAAGCCGAATCGAGGTCTCAGGAAGTTTTTGCCGCCGTGCTCCATCCGATGCTCTACATTATTCAACAGGGCACCGTCGAGGATTACGAGAATGTTATATTACCATCATTTCGGTGGGGATTTATTAATTACTCCCCTCACATCTCTTTAATCGCGCAAGACGGAATGGAAATTTTAGATATTTCGATCGTTACCTTGTTAAATATGTTGCTCAATGAATAATAATTTTCAGAGAATTATTTTCCGTTCAGAGGTCAATCCAGGGCACGGTCGTGCTTTTGGAAAATTTGCATCACGTGTTGGAAAAGACGCCGAGGGAAATTGTACGCGAGGACATGCTGCCGATGCTCTATCAATCATTCGACAGTCCAAATATTCAAATTTTGGTAAACAAATTATTTTTTCATTCATCAAAATTGAAAAAAACGACAATTATTTTTTAATTCAGAATGCAGCTTACGTCGCGGTGGGAAAAGTTGCGGAATATTTGAAAGAGGAGGGCACTCTGAAGAGAATAGCATTGCCAAAATTGATATTCGCGTTCGAGAACACGGCGACGGACGCTAGAATCCTCATGAACACGCTTCAGAAAGTTCTCGACTTGTTGGACCTGCAACAGATAAATGACGATCTTTACCCTCTGCTCGCAGAAATCAAGCTCCAAGAGCCGGAAGTCGTCGTCCGGGTCATCCGTAAGTGAAAACAAAAATCGAAATTATTTCACGAACCATAATCCAAGAGTTCAAGAACTCTCAAAACAATCCGGGCAATGTTTTAGATATTTACAATTTTTTAATGAGCAACAAGAAGTACGGATTGACCATTAATTTGCTGGCGACAAGAGTGATGCCGTTGCTACTTCCGGTTACCGTAAATCCGTCCCTTAATATCGATCAGTTCACCCTGCTCATCGAGGTTTTGCAAGAAATGCTCACGCGCATCGAAAGGTTGTATCAGAAAATAACCTAAATTGTCCAAAAAAAACCTTTTTTTGTCTCTCATTCTAAATTTCTTATATAATTTTTGAATTTCCATAAAAAATAGAATGGCAATGAACAAAAATATTTGCAGGAATCGCGGCAGCAAATTGAAGCTGGAAAATCTTTCGTTACCGAGTCCGGAGCGTCGACCGTCGAGACATCGCTTCAGCACCGAAAATGTCCATTTCAACATACCAAATTTACGGATCGAACAGAGGAAGACGTCGTCAGCGGAAGACATGGCTCGAAAGAATTCAATTGGTAGGATAGAGCTCAGTAGCGATGTAGAGCCCCACGTAGTTTTCTCTCGTAGACGATTAATATTTTTTACATCTCTAGAAATAATTATTTTCATATTTTTAGAAAAACTGGAGCAACTTTATTTTTTAACCTTCAAAATAGACAAATTTACTGCTTGTTCTCTCATTCTATATACATTAATGCTTCGTCAGAATAAAAAGCTTCTTCGAGAGAAGATTGAGTCACGGTATGCCTCTCGCCCAACCCCTGAGATGAACATTTTTTATGTAAATCACGCTTGTTACGTAGTTGAACACTTATGTTTTCTTTCGATACGTCTCTCTTTGTCCCACAAGCTCAATGGCACTCTCGTTCGAACGCAGGTTCCATGTCGCTGGCAGCCTCGGCTGAGAATATGAGTAGGAAGAACTCTGTTGGGGGTGAGATTAGTAGTAAACTAAAAAGAACAATCGTAGTTAGATCTCTAGCTTAGAGCTAGAGTAGAAAATGATTTTATAAATTTTTAAGTTTTGGTACAAATTTGGAAATAAACATGATGAAAAATTTATTGATTCCATTGATGTTCCAATTGCTTAATATGCTATGATTTTTTATAAAGTTTATATTTTATTAAAAAATAAAAAAGTATTTCATTCAGAAATATAATTTTAAATAAATTTGACAATTGGGACATCGATCGATGCATGGGACACGTATATTTTTTGAAATATTATCAAATATTAATCGAGTTTATTTCAACCGACGAAAAATTAGGATTTTTCGGTGGTTTGTTGTTTGGAAATTCATCATCGACGAACGATGGAAGCTTCCTGAGAGTCTCGAACGCATTTCCGACTCGGCGTTTGTCAGAGAACACGCTGATGACACCGAAGATACAAATCGCGTCCTCGTGCGTTAGCTCACCGGGTGGTACGCCCTCAGGTGGCTTACCGATTCGACGTCATTCCAGTACGGGACCTCAGGATCGTCGAGGATCCAACATTAATCTATCGCCTCCTACGGTAATGGTAAACAAATTGATTCTCAAACATTTTTACAAACCAATAGTCAAGAGAATGCATTATTTAATAAAATAATGCATTTTTGTCATTTTCAAATTTTAAATGAATAATGACATTTTCTATATATTTTTGAAAGAAAACCCAAATAATAATAATTTTCTGGCTTGTGAGAAAAATCGATCAAATCAAATATTAAAACCGCAATAGTAATAAAAAGATCATGATGTCGAAATTATGATGAATTCGAGCTTAATTATCCACAAATCACCTTCAATCGAAAATTTCTCATGCATTATGCATAAAATATTTTATTTCAGATTAAATATAATTCATTTAAAAATGAGAAAATTGATTGAATGAGAGTAAAATAAAATTGTACATTTGCGAATAGATAGATGTAAAAAGAAAAAAAATTGCAGGGTGGTGGAATGCCGATAACGAGTAGCAGCGTACCGTATCTACTGAGCAAGAGTTTGACAAGTATAAGGAGCTCGAGACGTCCATCCGTATCGTCGACATCGTCGCAGCAGGGGACAGGATTGCTACAGCATCTGGGCACCGGCATGGTAAGACAACTACCCCCCATCTGCCTCAACCTGAATGGACCAACACCACCAACACTCTCTCCATCATTCCAGCCATCGGGACAGCCTTCCCACTGACCCTTGGTTACAGTGTAAGGATCTCTATGCTCCTCTCTGACCACCTTATCGTCTCGTCCCTCGACGGGATTTTTCCCGACCCTCAGAGAAAAATATTGTGAAATGACGGAAATTATAAAAGAGAAATCCCAGTCCTGGATCTATGGACGTAGAGCCAATCTCGAGTCGAATCTTAGTCTCGCTTTTTTTTCAAGAGTCGAGACCCTCGATCGTTTTTTTGGCTCGCGTCAGCTTCTTTTCGTTTGCGATATGGCGTAGAGATTTTTAGCGATGCCTTTGCTGACAAATCCTGCTTTCTCTGTCTCTTCTCTGCTCTCTCTCGCTCTCTGTTTTTCTCGTGCCTATCGTATTACCGAGGCATAGTAAAAAAAAATCTTTCTTACTTAATGCACACCTTATGCCTGTAAGAATTATTTTACAATCTTTATTTAGTAGATATATTATTTTAAAACTTGAATAGAAAGTAAAACGAATACTTTAGCTAGCATCCCGCTTTATTTGAACCTCCCCGTAAAAATGAAGTTTAATCAATGTCATAAAATCCACGATGCCTGAAGAGAGTGTTTTCTTTTTTTTCGTTTTTTTTTCTTTCACGATCATGTTGCAGTGCCAATTGTTTTCCGGACGCTCCTAAGCTAGAAAGAGAGAATAATCGTTCTGACGGAACGAGCGTATGGATATTGATGAGGCGTCTTGCGAGATCAATAATGAAATGCAAGAGGGAGGAATCCCCCTGGCGCGGGAACGGGGAAAAATGTTTTTTGCAATCATCGTCACGTGGACGAAATTTGACAATCGAGGATACGGCGGTGCCGTCATCCTCACAATCAATTTTATCATCGTTATCTTCATCCCCATCGTCATCCTCGTCGTCGCCCTTGGAAATTGTCGCGACGACCAAGCACGATACTCTCGTCACGTACGAGAAAAAATCGACTCTTACAGCTGGCTGTAAGGTCGACCTGCACGATGTTACGTCAAGCAATTATTGTAATCGAGTTAACGAGAAACCGGACGCAATAAATGTTTATCGGGTAGCCCAAACTGTCGTATAAATTGAAGAAAAATAAATAAATTGTGGATAAGAGATAGCGAGCGCGTTGTAAAAAAGGCGAAGAGAGACAAAAAGAAGAAAATTCCACTCTGGATGACTGACTCAAAAACAAACGAAGTGAAAGTAATTCAATGAGTATTTAAAAAAAATAAAAACTATCGCGATTTTAAAGAAGTAGAAAAAAATTGTTTTTAAGCGAGATCGGGAAAGAGCAGCAGAGATGAAAAAACGAGTGTGCCAATAAGTAGAAAGCAATGAGACGAGATGAGAAAGGTGTACGGGGAGAAATTGAGAAAACGAACGAAGAAGATAATCAATTGTAACTGTATACAAAGAAATCCTCGACTTTGGACAAAGTATTTTTTTCGTGGTAGCGCAGGTGCATGTGAACGGGTCGAGGATTGAATATCAAATATAACAATAGTAATAATGATGATAATAATAGAACGAGAAAAATATATTGAGAAAAAAAAGGATTGCGATAAAACTCTCGTGTACCTTCGACTTGGAACGGCCTATAAAAAAAAGAAGCATAAAAAATATATTAAAGAACGATCAGCTCAGTCGTTCTGACTAAAATCACGCCAGTGGCCAAGCTTATTGATTAATTAATTAATTATTATTATCCGAACGATTGATTAATCAATTAATTGATAAATTAAATTACACTTTTGTCGTGTTACAAAAAAAAGTGGTGTATGATCGTCAATTGTTGTACTTCTTAAAGGAATCCTACCTGCATAAACACAATCATTAATTATTAAGTCGCGGTGAAACTTTTTGTATCGGCCGAAAAATCGAATTTTTCCGCTGTTTTTAATCTCGAGCTCAACCTGTAATTTCTTAAATATTCACGTGGGGGGGTTATGCGAGGAGAGCAGTTGCGGGGAAGGAATAACTTCGAAATTATTATTGAGAGAAAGGTGGGAAAAAAATGTCGCATGTTCAGAGTGAAAGGATCGGTTGACTTGACTTTTGTGAGATCGAAGCTTCTAGCAGTGAACTTCTTTAATATGAATCTTACATTTCTAGTCTTTATCGAGAGAATGACTTTTATTGACGGACTGTAAATATAGAGCCACGTATCGACACTTCTGGTACTATTTACATTCATATTAATATTAAATTAGGATAGACAATTGATTTACAACTTCCATAAATAGTCTATTAAAATTCGGTTCTAAAAGAAAAATATACATATAAAATATATTATATACACACGCATATATTCTATAATTATATTCCTCTTTTCTGTGATACTATCTCGATCTCTTTTCTTCGAAAAACAAAAAAGAAAATCAATAAAAAAAAGCAAGAAAAAAATAAGATAATACGAAAAAAAGATTGGTGTTCTATTTACGTGCGAAGTGATCAATTTCTCGACCATTCGTAATAGAGATAGAGAAATGATGAGCACCGCGGGTGAGAGGTAAAAAATATACGGTGGAGCGTTGAACGAATAAAAAAAAAACAGCTACGAAAAACGTATATATTGTACAATTATGGTTGATAAGAGTGAGGATTTTCGGATGAGTGTGATAATCTGCTGGCCTATTATAGAAATCCTTCGAAAGCCTTCGTAAAAATTCTTGGCAATCTGAAAAAGAAGAAGCAACAAAATAAAATAAAGCACAACAGGCGCATCGCTTTTTGTACCTGCTGCATAGACAAATAGATATTTATTTATCTACAAAAATTATTTGTAGCATAAAGATTATACTGGTGGGGAAGGAAAATACTGACAATGAAAAAAAATGTTTAAAAAGTTTGAAAATTTAAGCCTTACGTCCTTATTTTTGAAACTGTTTTTTTTCTTCGTAACACGTAATTGCTGATGGCATATTAAGTTGCAGAAAATTGAGGGATTTTTTTCGAGTTCCCAGCCTCCGTGATATTTTTTGAAAATGATATTTTTCAAATAATATGGCAAAACTCAGTACACTAATAAATAAATCGAAGGTATTTCATTGTTCTGAAAAGCAATCCAGAGTAAACAGATAAATATTATAGTTTTATGATCGAGTGTCGATATATTTAAATATAAAATTGCTTAAGTATTGGTTTCATTATAAAAATGAGGAAAGTGTCACCAGGTGTGACAGAATAGATAGGCGATTAAAACGATCAAGAGAAAACGAGAGTGGAGCACTTTTGAAAAACGAGCACTTTACTATCGTAGAAAAAACAAATTAATTATTGTTGAACTTTCTATTTCTATTCCATATCAAGTTATTTGACATTTCGGCGTATCAAATTGAGATACATTCCGTATAATATTATTACATTGACGACTTTTTTCAGTGACTCTGTGTACGTTATTTATTCGTTAAGAATTAAAGGAATTACATTTAATAATGCACGACTTTACAAAAATATGACGTAAATTCAGTCTCTTGCCACTGAAAATAATTTTTATTTTCCAGTGCGGAAAACAAATCAAATGACTCAATCACGTTTTAAAGAGAATGAGAAAAAAACAACAAATACAATGCAGTGCACAGTCCACGATGTAAAATGATAAACGATAATTTTTCGAAGACTACAAAATTAAGTGTCCTTAAAATTTAAGAAATCACGCGAAGAGTTGCATTTAAATTTTGCCGGGCAACTTCGGACGAGGAATGAAGTCGAGATAAAAAAAACGAGCGATGGAAAAAAATGAAGAGCCTCTTTGACAATCAGCGACAATCAATTCGTAAGGCTTATTAAAAAAAGAAGACGCTAATCGAGATTTAAAAAGGCTGCCCCTTCGAGCGATTGCGAAACGATTCGACTGTACCGACGATGAGGAAAAAATTAAAAGAATCGCAAAATAAATGTCTAATGGAGAAGCAAAAGAAAATAAATAATCCAGTGATAGTACAATCATTCTCGCGATTGTATCGCTCGACTTCTCGCGTAGTGGAAGAAAAAGATCCGCGAGAATAAAATCGCAAAAAAAATCTAGTCAATCAACCGGAAGGGAGAACACGAAATCGGGAATTACGATTATCGAAAATGAATTAAAAAGAAGATAAATACATTATTCTCCTCCATGGTCTCTAATAAAATAAATGTACGCGAGAGCAAAATCGTCTGATGTACGATAACGAAAAGTATTTAAGTGTAAAAATAATAAAATAAAGATAGAAGAGAAAAAAAAACCTCCACTCTGCTCGTAATTCTGAAGTAATGAAACTTCAAAAACTTAAAAAGAAAAATAACATTTACGAAGTTTTAATTTTTCAGATGATAATCGCAGGGCGATAATCTTCCTGGAAAATTTTCGTTTGATTAATTTATCAATGTAGATTAAAGCGTTTGAAAATCAGGCGCAAAGTACGAACGAAAACTTGGCTCAGAGTCTATACTAGAGGAAAAAAATTGAGGCAGCCTTGGATTATATGAAATATAACTAAATATACATCTATATATTTTATAAATCACGAAAGAACGAAACGTTTCTCATGTAAAAAAAATACAAGAGCGAAACCAGATGAGAAATCAAGATGGCAAATTTTTTCTTAATTTTTAATTTTCGAGATCCCTTGACTGTGTAGGCGACGTACGTAGAGAATAAATATATTGTATAGACGCAATGCATTGAATGTATGGATATCTAATAAATGTTAACTAAACTGAAAATCTGTATTTTATATTTCTTCTTCATCTGACAAGATTAAATTAATTAAAAATTGCAGGGACACAATAAAAAAAAAACATTCACACATCAAAACTATATTTTTCGACAATAAATTCCAATACATATGATTCGAAATATTTTGTGAGACACGAAGAAATTTTTTTTTTTCATTTTTCATGCTCAGAACATTTAATTCTTATTACTTTGACAGAGAAATAGACGAGAGAAAAAATCTTTTGCTAATACGAAGCAAATTTTTCTAACTAGGTTTCTTGAGTACATTTTTTTTGGTTAATTTTTTTAACGTTTCCTCGTTAGGATGTTCATGTCTGGATGATAGTGATCAGCTTCGGAATCGACGTTTCTTTGATCGTCGACGTTAGGACTCTTGTCCGCGTCGTCGCTGTCCGATGACGATCCTTCCACCGGAAGATCTATCCCTTGCGTCAGGAGACTCGTAATCCTCTCGACATCGACCGTGTCATCCTGCTCGTGAATTTTGCGTAGCGCGTTTGAAACGATGCACAAATCGCCGCGCAATTCGCTCACGAGTGCCGTAATTTTTTGGGCATCCGTCAGGACCTCGACAGATTGCGTGTAAGGATTGTAGCGCAGCCCGAAGGGTCTTTGAATTTGATTCGCAAAGGCTCTACAAAAATATTTCAATTAAATGTTATTTAATTATTGGATCGTGTAATTTAATTTAAAATCAAAATCGATTTAGGAGAAATTTAAGGTAGTTCTGTCATTTTTTTGTTTTTTTAGGATTGCGTTGAAATTTTGCACAAACCTTCTTTGATATGACCTGCACATGTGTGCCAAATTTTTAAAGGTTTCACCACGTTGATATCGAGATATTTATTGTTAAAAAACACAATTTTTAGTTCTCTCCCATAAGAGCACGTGTTAAATATTGCGATTTTCAATTCTAAATATCTTGACTTTTAGATGGTGAATCTTCTTGAAATTTTGCATGGCTCTTTCTAGTACTTGAAAGAAGTTTCCTTTAGTTTTTGGAAAAAATTGTAAGATTTTGTTTTTCATGATTTTCTTACATACGTAGAAAAACTCAAGGTCGTGTTAGATGAGCTTGATTTTCGAGTACGTTGTTCTTGAATCAATTTGTAACAGCTTTTCTTAATAAACATAAGCTGAAAATTTACACGGTACAAAGATAAACTAAGAACGGGGATTTGAATTTGACTGTTCCGACAGAACTACCTTAACATATTTGGATTCGAATATCGAGGCCTAATTTAATTTTTAATAATATGTATTTCTAAAAAATTATATAAATTTACCGCATTTTTTCCTTTGCCTCTTCAATACTGTCAGTATAATAATATGCATTTTGAAATGCAGTTATAATGCATTCCTGTTTGCAAGTGATATCTGGTTCAAATCGAAAAGTTTTCTCCGTCGCTTCGAGCGCGTGTCTCAGTTCAGCAACAGAGGACAACAATCCAGCACCGTAAACACGAAGAATCCCGTCTTGTTTGCACAGTCCGAATTCAACGGTGAAAAAATACAGCTGAAAAAAGAAACAGTTCAAGTACTTTTTCTATCTTTTTGGTTTCTTTCCAATTAAATTGCACAGGCGAACCGTGGCGAGCTTGTGAATGTCCTCGTCGGATGCGCCCAGCGACGCGAGGCCCAATTCTTGCGAAAATTGGGCAAAACTCGGATTTGCGAGGAGTGGCATGTGTCCCAGCAGCTCATGGCAACAGTCACTGGAAAAAGAGAAAAAAAAATGCATTTCGAGAGAGGAACAAAAAATTCGGTTTCGAGGCGTGGGAATTTTTTTGCTATCGCTCACGGTTCGGGCGTGTAAAATGGATCCGACGAGTGACGTATGTACTGAGTGCAGTGAAATACGCGAAATGCGAGTCCCGCGAGAAAATCCCTCGGCGATAGATATCCGGCGACCGGACGCAGCTGAAAGCCCGTCATTCCTGCAGGCGGGATCAAATGTTTTTCAATTAAGCAACAAAGAAAAAATACGCTTAATTGATCTCTCCTTTTTTTCCACCGGGCATACTCACTTTTCAGAAAAATCGACACATCCTGTAACTGCGGAATATTGTCCTCTCTGAAAGGGAATGTTTCATCAATTCAATTCAATTTATGCGTATTTACGGTACTTAAATTTTTTTAATTTGAACAAATTTTGCACAATATGAAAAAAATTAATGAGGATTAAAAAATGTTGAATAAATCAACATTAATTACCTGTATCCACAATATTTGACCAACTTGGGCCAATTATCAAGATACTCCTTGCAAGCGTGTTTCAGATAGAGTTGATGCAATTCGCGAAAAACGGTGCCCCTGAAGAAGAGACAAATTGAGCTTCGTAATAGAATGAAATTATGAAAAGGCTAAATTTAAATCGTTTTAAAATAAAATCAGATATTTCATTCAAGATGGGATGGATTTTCTAAAGTTTGTCGAGGATTTATTGATCCGTTCAAGATTTCTCGTGTATTCCTTGCGCAATAATGAATCAAATCAGGGCAATTAAGGAACGCATTGAACTCGCAAGATCCGTCGTTTAGATGGAGAAAACGAAGAGAGACTGCTACTTGGCTCTGTTAACTCGACATATAGATATTTTTCCTCGAGTGTACGGAGACGTAAACTTGTCGAAGTAACATGAAACATTTTATCTCGTCTCTATATCGTCTATATTCCTCTCCCACGCGAGTATATATCACGCTACGATGAAGTAAGTCGACGAGTTTCTTTTTTTTTTCATTGATTAGCGTCGTAGCTTAAAAAGCACGTATCTGTTCTCTACGTGACAAAAATTTCCAACAGAGTTATCGAAAAATTCTCATCGTTCTTTAAATAAAGAAAAATTCAAACTGAACAGTTTTGAAATTGTAGCAAAGATTTTTTTTTATTTCGCTCACCAAGTATTAATCTCTTCCTTCGTGTATTGAATCTTCGGGATCGGTTGTCCACTGAAACATTTTTAAAATCAGTTTCCGTAGATCGAATTTTCACAAATTTTATTTTTACGATTTTCCTCACTGTCTGTAATTGTTCGCGATGTCTGCAAACTGTTGCCGTCGTTTTCTGTACACTGGATCCTTAAACCCCTGATAAGTATTAAGAACAAGATAACAATTTTTTAATCGCTATTTGTTTATCAACGAATCAGCGCAGATTAAATTTGCATGGAGCTGAAAAACTCACAGGGTGATCAGCGTCCAAATCGGAGCCATACATGAGAACTTTTTGTGCTTGGTCGAGATCACCGATTTTTCGAGGAAACCAGGGCATGTCGACTTCGCTAAAATCTGTACCAGGAAAAAAAAATGTAAAAAAAGAGTGCAGAAAAAAATCGTAGTGGAATAAAATGGTGAAAAAATAAATAAATTACCAAAACTTGGCGCGGCTGAGAGAGTTGGCCCGTTCGGGACAGTGCCGATTTCCTCGTATTGGGAAAGATTTATAGCGGCAACTTCCCTGCTCAGCATTCTCACCAACTGTTCCATTTTTTTGCCGTCACACTCGACGTCAACGAGGATTTCGTATTCGGAACCACGACGAGCTGATTTTCGGGATTCTATGTGGACGACGTTCACGCCCAAGTCCTTTTTTATCAAATATTAAGAAACAAACGATTTTCTTTAATTATTTTTTCAATTTTAATTAAATATATAGATAGAATTTGCGAGAAATTATATTTAATCGTGGTGAGATCAATATTTAGCTCTCGCCTCGGTATTAAACGATTCGACAGAATGAGACGTAATTCTAGCGCAAATCAAGGACAACAGGTTTGGAATGCGCGTCATCATCGCAGCGATCCGATTTCTCCCGTCATTGAACACGCGAAAAGTCTCAATTTTTTTCAATGATCGAAAATTATTCATTTTTTATATCCATTTTTACCACGAATTGCAATTAAATTGTCAAGTGATCTTGAAATAAATACATAATAATGCTTTCGTTGATAAAATATTTTTGAAACGTACTTGGAAAACTTGCAGGGCCCGAGCCAATCCGCCGATTTGATTCTTCAAGGAGAAGACTACAGAATTTTTGGTATCGTTGCTTTGAGTTTTTTCCACCAATGGAATCTTTCCCATAAAAAATAAAAATAGATGATAATTCATATTGTATACGTTTATTTTTGAAATAGACTTTTATCAATCATCCACTTACGTCTTTCGCTTTATGCATGGGGCTGCCTTCTTTTATCGCCCACTCTTCACCCCTTCGATACAACCACATACCCAGAAGACCTTTGCCCGACCCACTCATGGCGATCACTCGAATATTTGAATTTCCAAAAAACGACACTCCACGATTTTTAAACAGGATGAACTTTTCCAACGTTTCTTAAATCAGAATAAATACTTCTCGAAGAAAATAATTGGAAAAAAAATAAATTCTTCGCCTACGATACAAAGAATTGGAGAATCGTCGAGGAAATTATCTCGATGGTTTCTTCCTCGAGTCTGAGACGAACAGTGCGATCGAGGATTCGATTCCCGGTCCTCTTATGTCCTCGGACTTTTCATCCCCTGCTACCCCTGTTGGAAAGACGATCTCAGTCGCTATTGGCTCAAGTTAGCGCGAACCTTCGGGAATGATACGATTGGTCGAAGAGATACATTTTATGGGGGTTGTGGAAGGAAAGTTGGAAAGCCCCCTACTCGCGGGGGGTGCACCAGGAGAGCGCGAGTTCTACCAGTTTTCCTTTTGTACTCCGTTCCTCCCTTCTTCTTTCAATATCAAGAATACTGAATAAGAATTTCGTGACGTCAGTGGAGCTCCACTCAGAATCATTGTCTTGGATGAAAAAATATACGTAGACAATTTTTCGATCTAATTTTGGAAATTGTAACACAATGAATCTCATGATTTGTATGGTGAAACATTTTTCTTCAACTCTTTTTAATATTGAGAGGGAAAAGCGAATGAGACGAACTGCTTTAATTGAAGGATAGAAACAGGGAGAAGATATTGCTCCAGAAACGAAAAGTGGCCGAAGTTTCCGGAATCACGAAGAGCATCGTCGATAACGCGAACGAGTGGAACGTGCTTTTTTTTAATACGATTTTTTTTCTCGCAGTTCGTAAGAGAGGAAATGAATTTGTGGAAATTTCAGCTGAGAGTGGTCGGTGTAGATTTTTTTACATGTCGAGAAGAGGTCGTAGAGGTATAGCGAAAGAGAAAAAAAGCTTCATTGAGATTCTAACAGGAGGGGTGTTAATAAAAGCTCTAAATGGCCGCAAGGGCTATTTGATTTTCCTCAGGAATGGAGTTAGGACGAGTGGCTGGCGAAATTAGATGCAGCACATTATCAAAGCTCCATCACTTACGTCCTATCTTTCTGAGTGACTCGACACGGTCCAGCAACCCCTAAATTATACAAGCGGTTTTTCTACCGCTAAAACAATTGCCCTGGAGATCGATTTCAAGGATGTAAAAAGAATATAAAAAAAGAAACTCACGTATACGTGCCAATATATCAAGAGTCGCGGTAGAGACTCGAGGCAAGTACATTTACGGAACGTCAACTGTACGCTCTCGAGCTACCGCTACTCTTTTTCTCCGAGTTTGC
>JAPYYX010002472.1:0-19787 GCA_030522605.1 Cremastinae sp. B BG-2022a | reverse complement strand
ATTCCAAGGGTTTAAATATGCTGAATTTTTTGTTTTTTAATCACAATTGAAGAAAACAAATTCAATTTTCAGCTGAAATAAAATTTTCATGAGAAAAAATTTTTTTTTCAGTTCTCAAAATGGGGTACCTTTGCAAAAAGTGCAAAAAAAAAATTTTTCTCATAATTTGTTAAGTTATTATTAGCTTTAACGTCTTATTTCAAGTAATTAATTGATGATTTATTTACATTTTTGTTCAAATGTGTTTCATTACCAAAGAAAATGGTCTTTTTCGATCTGCTATGTTAATTGATTTTTCGCTTCAGTTTTTGTTTAAACGTGTTTTTGAATCACCAAATATAATGTCCTTAGCAAATAAAAGACTATTTGGTATTAAATTTTATCAAAATTTGAAATATTGTAAATTTTCACCAAATTTTTGGGGTAGCCCATTTTGCCCCCCGTACCTCATTTTGCCCTCCCCTCCCCTACTTTTTTTGGAAAATCGAAAAGTCGAAAAATTTTACCGGTAACGCCTGCAGCTTTGGTTCCTTGTTCGTCGACCTGTATGACAGCCTTTTGAGTTATTTTGTCGACAACAGCATCCCAAGATGGGCTAATTTTAGAGAAATTAACTGCTGTATTAAATGGACTCTCCAGTCCCATCTGAAAAATACAGAATTTGAAAATTAATTGATGCTACGGAATCCGTTCTATATTTGTGAACAGGAAAATTTTTATGAAATTGAAAATATTTTATAAAATATTCGTGTCTGATATTGATATTGCATTCAATTGACAATATAATATCCGAAAATGGAAACAAAATATTCTACCTTTTCAAAAATGTTGTTCAGATCAAGTTCGGTACTGATGTTGAATTTCGGTAAATTAATTGCGACCCTTTCGAGGCTCGCATTGTTGTGAAGCTCCTTGATGTTCAGCTTTTCTCTCTTCAAGTCAGGCATTCCATCTTTTTGATCGGGACGAATAACAAACATGCTGATAGGGTGGTTGCTCTCGCTCTGATTTTCATGATTTCCCAAAAAAAGTCGAAACACGTGCATTACTTCTTATTAAAATTTAAAAAATAGCAAACAATACACTCTTCTGCTTTGCATTACTTCTTACTCAAACGTGCATTACTTCTTATTAAAATTTTTTAAATACCAAACAATACACTCTTCTGTTTTTAAAAAAAAAATTTATGACAGCCAAACCCAAACCGGCAGAACAACATCCCTGCTCAAAATTTGTCTACTCAACAATGCAAAAAAAAACAATATCCAATCTGTATAACAATATCGAGCAGTCAAATTTTGAGCAGGGATGTTGTTCTGCCACCCAAACATTTTATTCGGCAAGCAATTAAAATCTAAATTTTCTTATACTTTTTTTCAAGATAAAATTTGTTATCCATTTGCCCGTATAAAAAAATTACCTTGTATGGTATTTCGACGTAACTGGCATGGTTCAATCTTCCATATCGAAATTCGGATACTACATTCATCATTGGCACGTATTTAAAGTCATTCGTGCCTGGGAGATAAAATTTTTGTTGGGTTACGCTTTCAAATGTCGTTTCCCAAGTGCCTTTGAAATAGACTGCGTTAAGAGCGACTGCACGAGTTAAGGGATGTACGTCACCTAGAAAAAAGAATAAATAATATTAATCAAGTGTATATTAATAATGAAAGGAAAAAAAAATTTAATCACGGTCACATTAGACTCATGAAATCTTTTTGTTTCTGTCTTGTACTCAAAGAATGCTATTTAATTACTTTTAATTATGGTATGTAGTAAAAATTAATTACTGGGTTTAATAATATCGTGGATAAGATCGTGCGTTTTGTTCCGACACCACTCATTGATCCGTTCACTGGCGCGTCCAGGCGATCCGAAGTCTATATTCTCAATTTCAGCGCCGGTTATTCTTTTAACATCACGCTCAAACGTACGGTCAATTGGTATTCCGTGTTGAGCGTATATTTTGGTGGCCAAGAGGATTTCTGCTTCTTTATAGTCCTTGTAAAATAAAAAAATAAATAAAAACTTCATTAGAATCAATTTTTAATTATTTCATATCTTCGTAATTCATTTTTTTGAATAAGTGAGCGAATACCGAATGGCATTCGCTCACTTTCCGCACTTGTATCACAATATACTATTGTGCCTTCAAAAATTAAAAATAAACAAAGTCAGATGTTGCGATGTAATGTACAAGGTCTTAAAATCTTTCCGTTTTAACACGTTCAATTTTTGAGTATTCAACTATAGAAAATTTTTTTTTACAAAATGATAAATTCATTTCATCCAGTTGTATGATTTATGAATTGAAGAATTGCAAATTTTTTAAAATTGTAACATGATATAAAAATTACTTGAAAACTGTCAACGAGTTGCATTAATCCTTGCTTGGAGACTATTTCCATAAATATATTCTCATGGAGGTCGAGAACCTTTCGAAGGAGCTGTTCTGTCTTCCCCCTTGATCCTTCGTAAAATGTTAACAATAGTAGCCAAAAGCTCAAAGGAGAGACGACGTAATTTTTGTATTCTGCTGTGTTCACAGACTATTGGAAAAAGAAATAATTAAATAATAATTTCAATATTTTTAACATGTACTTTCATCATATATAAATAATTCAATATCCTTGGAACAATATTTTGTTGAAAATTTATTTTATTTACCTCCATAAATTTAGGCGTGAACCTATTTAAAGTCTCTGCGATAGTTTTTAATGCACATATTTTTGTGCTAGCTGGATAATATGGGTATCCGTCGCATTCCGTTCGGTAATACGTAACAGGTATAGTTGTTGTGGGTAGGATATCATTTCCCCGAAGAGATCCACAATTTGCGAGATGCAACGTCGCCAAGAATAAAAATCCGATAAACCAGACTAAAAAATATATAAAAACAAATTCAATATTTTTATAATTCCTAGTAAAGAATAACCTTACGTCGCATAAAAAAGAAGCACTAATTATTAATACAATTTTTTAATTTTTTAATAAAATTTCTTACCCCAACGCATGATGCTGAATTCTTGTTCGAGAAATAAAATGTCGTTTTTTATTTTCAATGTTTTTACGTTTTTATGAAGAGTATTAGATTCTTTCGCGGGTTTTATAGTGAACTGACTGTTTTGAATAAGCAACGCTCGTTTTATATCGAAGACGTTAAGTTATTTATATTAAACTTAAGATCTATTCTTATCTATTAAAACTTTATAAATGGAACAATTTTGTCAATTACGCGTACACGTGTGTTTGAGGAACGTTTATTAGTATACGGGAGACCGGGGCACGACGGCCCCCTTAAGAGGAATGGAAACCAAAAGTTACTAGATTTCGGAAATAACATTTTTACTAATTAATAAATGAGTTCTCATCGAAAATTGGACCGTATCGTCATTCTTTGGGACAATAAGAAATTTTCAATATTGAGGGAGAAATCTGTAGAGAAAAACTACGAGGGGTCAGCCCGAGTGAAATTTTTTCTCTACAGATTTCTCCCTCAATATTGAAAAATTCAGCTTACAAAAGCGGTGATACATTCTTTTTGACCCATAGAATGGCGATACGATCCAGTTTTTGATGAAAATTCATTTATTAATTGATAAATCGCTCTTTTACGAAATCTGGGTGGTCACTTGGTTTCCATTGCCCTTAAGCCTTTAAATTATTTTTCATAGTTTTTATTTTTCATAGTTTTTAATCATTAGGTTAACTTCATTTGGTCCTATTTTAAGCAAATCTATCAAAGTTTTACAAGAACTGAAAAAAAAAATTTTTTTTACCATTTTTTTTGGTCAAGTTTTTGAGGGGGGCCGTCGTGCCCCGGTCTCCCCTATATTGACTTGAAATATACGTGACAATGTTTTCTCTTACGTCGTTGCATGTACTAACTTTATTTAATCCTCGGAAAATTCCAAATGAACAACATATTTTTCTTACTCAATTGCTCAGTTAACTACAAGGTCGAATATTTTGAAAAAAAAATAACTTTATTATTTATGACTGATGAAAAATCAAGGCACAAAGATGTAAAATTTTTTTGTCGAATTAAGAAAATTTGGAAAAAACATTTTTTGAAATTTCGATGTCACTTTTGCGTCCAACAAAACACAATAATTCGTGTTCGTTGATAGCGATACCCCATCACGTATATTCGCGATACATTTTTCGATCTTTTTCCATCGATGGAAATTCCGCAAAGCTGGCGACAAGTTCCGTGCACGTGGAAAGACGATATTTTCAAGGCTCGCGGGGCATTTTAAAAAAAGGACGAGCAAGTATAGGAGAAGAAGGGACGGGAAACACATGCATACAAAGTACCGGAGGGGATTCGGAGTCGGGATTCGGAGTGCACTCATTAACAATTTTTATTCAATCCGTTCGTAGGGAGTTTCTGCCGAAGCAGAGCATGAAAAATTCGAAAAGCATGAAAAATTAAACAGTGATTATGACGTAAATTGAGCGAACCTGCATCATCTCGGGTATGGACAGTCGCTTATAAATTATCAACTGGAATTAGATAGTCGCGACTCGGTAATTTCAGCCCGAGCATAAATTCGGGAACAAACAGAGAATATTCAGAAATTTAATATCTGTTTGCACGGAAATAACACTACGCTGAATTTAATCGTACGTTTGCTTGTGGAAATCATATATTCACAAATTGAACATCATCAATTGTAAATATTGTACCGACGTACGCTAAAACGGGATTTAATTTTTATAGTTTTGCTCGTTGATGTTTTGATATTTATCGAATTTTGATCCTTATTGTAATATTATTAATAAAAGTATTTTTTAATTTTTAATTTTGTTTTTAAATCAAAAACCAATAAATTGAATGAATTATCAAAAAATACCACTTTTAATTAATTTTGTAATACATTTTTTTATCCAGAATAAATATTATTTTAGTATCTTTGAAATTTTTTTATTCAAAAATTCATTTAACTGTGAAGTATTTTGTCAGATGACTTTGCTGTCTTGTACTTGCGAATGCTATATTTTAATTATTATTTCCGGTTTTTAAAATTTTTATTAGTCTTTTGCAAATTATTTTTCATCCTTTTTCATGCAGTTCTTATTTGTAAGTTTTTCATTATTTTTTTACATTGCATCAAAACATTTTGCTTTGAGATGAATTTTGATTGTACACACGTTGAAATTCTTTTACTCAGTCCTCATTTTCTCATTTTCTGATTATTTGCTTACGAATTTGCATTTTTTGTATTGACAAATTTTCCATTCATGAATATTTCCGTCGTTCATCACTGTCGATTTGATAATAATATAATATCGTGACGCGAAATTCGTTGGAAATTTCGAAACGAGACGGAATGGAAAATGCAAAGAGAGAAAGAAGGAAGGAGGAAGGCAGACAGGGAAAGAGAACAAACGAGAGAGAAAGAGAGCAAGAGAGAGAGAGAGAGAGAAATGCGGAGAGTACATTGACCCATGGTCGATCACCTTCGTACTGAGAACACCATAGATACTCGCGAATGTTGACCTCACGCGTTTCCGGTCTCCAACAACGATTCTCTCCCTGTACTCTACGAGATTGTTAAGCTCGTTGAATCTATTCCAGTCACTGCAAAAATGGACTTTTCATCGTTTTTCTCCCTTCTCCTCCTTCTCGCTGTGTCATAACTAT
Source organism: Cremastinae sp. B BG-2022a (assembly GCA_030522605.1). Classification (NCBI taxonomy): domain Eukaryota; kingdom Metazoa; phylum Arthropoda; class Insecta; order Hymenoptera; family Ichneumonidae; species Cremastinae sp. B BG-2022a. The sequence goes on along the minus strand of JAPYYX010002472.1, from coordinate 14,137 downwards.
TTATACTCTCTAAACACCATCAGATTACAGGATCGAAAAATAATCTTTTTGTCTGATAAGCCTTCCATTTCGTGATACAAATTTTTTTGATATTTTGAAAATAAATTTTTTTTTCTAGTATAATTTTTTAGACATCTGTAAAAATGGAAGGAATTTGATTATTCAAGGTTTTTGATGGTTGAGATAAAATTTTATTGGAAATTAAATTTTTTTTGACAATAGAGTTAAAAATATAATAAAAAATTATTTTGTCTGCGGAATACGAAAAGTGGAACTTGAGATAAAAATTCGATAAAATTTAGAAGAATGGTTTCTTTCATCGGTAGGAAAAAAAGAGCGTGGCAATGTTGAAAGTACAAAAGTCGATTTCAATAAAAATTGAGCGAACTGGTTGAACGGTCGTGTCTCCTTTTTTGGACGCGTTCCTCTCCGAACCGCGATGTAAAGTCTCGTCTCGCTCTTTGCACAAGGGACTACGAGGAGGATGAGCTGTAGATAAATAGATTTGGCGCTATTTGCGCTCGGGCACCGTTCATCGCCAAGGTCGACTGTAAATCTTCGACGTCGATGACGTCAGAGATCATTGACTTCTCGAGAGAGGATTCTTCAGGCTTGACCTCGCCTACTTCAAACCTTTTCGTCGCTCTTCCTTATCAAGGCTCCTCATTTCATGATATTCCACTCATTTATCAATTTTATATTTCACTCAAATGACAAAAAATTAATTCCGTTATAAATCTCCATAAATATACAAAATTATTTAATTTTTATTATTTAATTCTCTTCAAGCTTGATTGTAAAAAATATTTTTAATATCGTGGTATTAAAAATTTAATACGTTTATTACACTGCGTTCACATACTTTTGGAAAATAATACAGAATTTCTTTTGTAAATAATTTTTAAACAATTTATTTTATTTAAAATCTTGATATAAATTGACATAAAAAATAATTTGTTTTTTTATCGTGTTTAAATTTTTATTGATATTTCTTTAGCGTTGTCATAATGAAAATGTGTGTAACTTCCAAAAAATATTGCACAGTGACCGAACGATCGCAAACCGTAACCGAAGCAGGAAGCTGGCTTGATATTTGTACAGGCATTGCTCAACCGACAGTAGGTAGCAGTCTACAAATTTCAATGGCAGCGAGTTTTTTTTATCCGAGTCCACGCATACAAATACATACAAAACGTTAATAGTCATTTGGCGACTGGGATCGATACGGAAGACCTTGGACCGAGCCTCAACGAACGGCTTTTAATTTATTTCATTCTTTTTTTTTCTTTTATTTTCATGAAAAAAAAAGAAAATTATTCGACAGCTCGAGTAGTTTGCAGACGAGTCCGCAAGGTCGCGAATTTTGAAAAAGTTCAACGAAAATTTATGTTTGCTTGTGAATGTAAATATAAAACGAAAATCGAGGACGATTTTTTAAATGATTTATCCGTATTTATCGTGGCACCTTATTAATTATGTAATTTTTGAATTTTTTTGGAAAATTTTTAAAAATATTTTCGGTTTTTTTAGAAAATTAGGGATTTTTTCTATATCAAGTTTTTCTTTTTTAAAAATTTTTTTTTTAATCTGGTTTTTATCGTTCTGAGTTTCACGAATATTTCTTATATCTATCATTTTTGACTATTTTCCAGTTCAAATCCCAAAAGCCTATATAAACCTCGATTGTGTAATTCTCTCATCATGTTCGCTGTCTGTGAAACAGCTGAAAAAGTCGTTTGGAGGACTCCGGGATCGACGATTCTATTTTCGTTTCCTCGAAACAGCTTATGAAATTCCGTATGAATTTTTACGATTTCTTCCTTGATATTTGAGTAGATCATATTCCTCGATATCTCAACGTGAATCTTGCCTGGGTGTAGGAATCAGGGAATACTTTTTACCAAAAGATAAAATTTAACAAAAAGTAGATAAAAAATCGTTTTATTTAATTTCGAAAAAGGAAAATAATTTTTTTAAATTCAATTTAAAAAATTATTTTATTTTATTCCACTCCTGGTCGTCGATCTTTTTTCAATGTCTCTCGCATAGAATTATTTTTTTAAGTCGTTTATTATTCTCGAAATAATCTTCATTCCTTCTCGATCTTCATCTGGCTCGTATTTCTCAAAGGATAATTAAAATATTGTATTAAATTTAGTCTCAGCTTGAGTCTGACGTGTCGTTGCATTTGAAGGTCTTGTGTGCGCAGGTGAAGGTGGTCAAATTCAGCTACATGTGGACGATAAACAACTTCAGTTTTTGCCGGGAAGAGATGGGCGAGGTACTCAAATCGTCGACGTTCTCGGCCGGAGCCAGCGACAAACTCAAATGGTAAATTATTTTAACTAAAATATTTTTGGTTTTTTTGAAATAAATTTTATTATAATTTTTTAGCGTTTTTGGAATTCGTAATGCTCTGTGGTTGATGAACAATTTGAAAATATAAAATTGATTGGAATGTGAATGAATTTTTAAAAATGTATGATGTCTACTTCATTCATGAATGTTTGAATTTTCCATTCTAGGTGCCTGAGAGTAAATCCGAAAGGTCTCGACGAAGAGAGCAAGGACTACCTGTCGCTTTATCTACTTCTCGTATCTTGCAACAAATCCGAAGTTAGAGCGAAGTTCAAATTTTCAATTCTTAATGCCAAAAGGGAAGAAACCAAAGCTATGGGTGAGTTACGTTTCCCTATCAATGAATCACAAACCAAGGAAATGAAAAATATTTAAAATAGATAATATAAAAAAAATGTTCCTAAAAAAAGTAAAAAATTTAAAAAAAGTTCAGAGATAGATGAAAAAATAAATATAAAAATCAAATACATAGACATAGAATATTAAATAATTTTAAAAAGTTTATTAGAAATAATCTCGAAAAATATCAAGAGTCATATTATTTAGAATTTTTTTTGAGAATATTTAAAACTCAAAAAAAATAACGATGAAAAATTTTCAATAATTATTTACAGTCTTATTAAAAAATTAGTTACAGTTATAATTCTTCTACAATATTTCTATTTCAAATTACAGAGAGCCAACGAGCATACAGGTTCGTGCAAGGAAAGGACTGGGGCTTCAAGAAGTTCATAAGAAGAGACTTTCTGTTGGACGAAGCGAATGGACTTTTACCCGATGACAAACTCACGATATTCTGTGAGGTAGATACCTTTGTATGTTACTCGTTGCTACCGCTTTTTATTTTAAAATTAATGAAAAATATTCAAACGTTTGAATTCTATAAAACAAAATTTTATACAATAATTTTCAATATAAAAAAATTTACATAAAGATTCTCAAATTATTTTAAAATTTTTGCTTTTAGCTAATTGTTTATAATTGACATATTTATTTAATATTTTTCTCTCGTCGCAGGTAAGCGTTGTGGCAGATTGTACCAATCACCCGGGCCAGAGCAACACGACGCCGTTTAAAGTTCCAGAATGTCGATTACCCGATGATCTCGGACTCTTGTTCGAGAGCCAAAAGTTTAGCGACGTCACACTCACCGTATGCGGAAGGGAGTTTCAAGCGCACAAAGCGGTTTTAGCAGGTAAAAATAAATTTCGCTAAATCTCAAAGACGTAAATTTCTTTTGAAAAAATTCAATTTTATTCCACAATATTTTTTCATCTTTACAATTGTTTTTTTTTTAAATTGTAAAAAGCGAAGAAAAATCGTGAATCATTTCGTTTACAAAATAATATTTTCTTTACAGCTCGTAGTCCGGTATTTTCGGCAATGTTCGAGCACGAGATGGAAGAGCGTAAGCAGAACCGTGTCGACATCACAGACGTGGACCACGAAGTACTCAGGGAGATGTTGAGATTCATTTATACGGGAACAGCGACGAATCTCGAGAAGATGGCGGACGATTTGCTTGCAGCTGCGGACAAATACGCCCTCGAGAGGCTCAAAATAATGTGCGAGGAGGCACTATGTGGGAGCCTCGCGATAGAAAACGCCGCGGATATATTAATACTTGCCGATCTTCACAGCGCCGATCAATTGAAGGCGCAAGCCATAGATTTTATTAACACGTGAGAATCTTTTTATATTTTTATTACCTTTCGGGACTATCTCACTTAACTATATACAAAGTTTATTGAAACCTTGATTAAACGTAGTTTTAAAAGAATAAAAAATTCATTCGACTCTGTAAACATGGAATGTGATAATCCGAATTAAAACGAAAATTGCGTGTTTACGAAATGTATTGTAATGATAGCATTTACTTCTTATGGACACGCGAAAAACTGCGTCAATTTAACAAAAAGTTAATTGAAAACTTGATTAAACGGTTTTAAAAGAATAAAAATTTAATTCTGCTCTTATCTTGAAGCACGAAATAAAATTATCTAAATCTAAATGAGGAATTCATGTTTACAAAATGTAATGTTGGCATTTATTTTTTATAGACACGCGACGGACGTGATGGACACAGCGGGTTTCAAGTCGATGGTAAATTCGCATCCGCATTTGATAGCGGAGGCGTTCCGGGCATTAGCAACACAACAAATACCGCCGATCGGACCGCCCCGTAAGCGGGTTAAACAGAGCTGAAAGCAATCACCTTTTGTACCCGGAACGACAACAACGTCGTCACCGCCTCATCTGCATCCCTCTTGAACTACTTTCGTGTACAGTGAGAATTCGCGATTAGTGCTAAATAAATGTGTTTCCTAGTGCGCCAATTATTTGTTGCGTGGTTTGACCCCGTGAGAGCCCAAAGGGCCTGGATTTTATCCTCGGGGGAACAATGAAAAGATTTTTAAAAAACGCTAAACGAAAAAGAAAAGTAAGAAAAAAAGCAACGTCGAATTTTTCATTCGCCCGGCTATTCGGTTATTTTTCTCGCCCCGTCCTCGCCCAGAATTCGTATCATCGAAGGACAAAGGAAAAATAAGGAAAAACAAGGAGAAGAAAAATAATGAATTTTCGCAACGAATGCTTCAAAGATAACAATGTATACGTACGTTTTTATGCAAAAAAAAACAAATTTTGTGATTAAGAGCGTACGAAGTTGAAAAAAGATCAATCGATTGTTAAGAATCCTGTAAATTGATTTTTTCGAGGCGTCTTTTTTTGTAAAATCGTTCGAAAATCTCGTTCTCGATTCAAAAACTCGTTACCAGAGAATCCGATGCAATCTCGAAATGATATTAAAATTGTTCACAAGCAATTTTTTTTTTCGTGAAAGTTCTTTTGGGAGAATTACTGCAAAACTCGTGGAAGTTTTTGTACAGAGATCGAAAAAAGGAATTTTCTTTTCGATAGAAGATATTATTTCGATAGTAAAATAGAAACTAATTTGTCAAAAAATTATGAAGATGATGTTAATCTTGAATAATTCACGAGTAATGTTTTGAGTGGAAAACAAATCTTGGGAACTTTCAGAAGATAGTGGAAAAACAATTTTTATTTGCAATCCGATATTCCTGGGACATTAAAAATATAAGATCTTTCTCGAGTAATTTTTCATCGTAGAAGGAATCTCGAAACAGAGCAGGACTCGAATAAATTTGGGAACTTTTGGAGGATGAAAAAAATGCAAAATATTTCCAAAATTGTAAAAATAATAAGACATTCTCGAATTTAGTTATCGTAACAGAATAAAAATTGCAATTGCGAAATGGAATTTGGAAGATTTGTTAAAAGAATATAAACAATTCTCTTTCTCCACAAAACGCTTCTCGGGATTGATAAAGACTGAAAAAAAGTCACGAGAGTTCTTTGAGAGATGGAAAATAGAATCTTTCCTTTTTTTTCTGGTAACGAAGAGTCGAGATCGTGGAATAAAGAGGACCAAGGAGGCTCGCCATGATTGAGAACCGACACGCAGAAAGTTGTGATAAGAAGGTTGCTGGCTGGATAGAGAGGGAAGGGGGAAGAGGGATGGGAAAGAGGAAGAGAAAAAGAAATGAGGAACGCAGGAAGCCATCCTAATCTGCGGCTTCTCCCCTCACGACCGAGATAGCACCGAGACACTTTGTTCCTTTTGTCGACGGATCAAGCATGGAACCTCCCGAGGGGATAAAAACTCGAGGACAGAGAGAACTCGAGAGCGAAAGAAAAAAAATACGAAAAAAACAAAATCGAACCAAGCGTCCCAGCCGGGCCTAGACACTTTGTTTATCGAACGATAGTGATTTTTTAATTGTAATTAACGAGATGAAGAAGAAAAAACAAATGGAATGTAGCGAGACGAGAGAAAATAAGCGCGTAAACTCTTCCAGACGAAACAAGCAAAAAAGAAAAAAAGAAACGGGGAATGAAGAAAATGATTCTAGTTAGTGTTTTTTATGATCTCTTTTCTTCTTAAATACGATGATAACGACTATTACTATTGATTACTGTTAAAACGAGAATGCTACACAATCTGTGACACCCTGTCCCTGATTCTCGCCTCTTCTTCCTCCCCTCCTCACCCCTCAATTCCCTTTCCTCTCCCATTACCTTGTATTTTTATATATTTTTTGTCTGCAGATGCCCAGAACCTTAGGATCAGTTATTTACTGTAATATTTTCGTAACGGGTCACTTATCTGGAAAACGAGAAAAAAAATGAGATACGAAATGTCAAAAGTAAAATCTGGGAAATGAAAATTCAATGAAAAATGAACAAAGTACGAACTTTGGAATAGGAACAATGAAAAATAACGTATGATACAAATTACATGATAAAATAGGAAAAAATACAATTTCTTTATCGTGTGTATAATTTTGATAATTCACAATTGCATGTTTTTTGTTTCCGTGTCTTTCTTCATGTTTGATTTCTCATATCCCAGTATTTATTTAATTTTCTTCTCTCACGAATAAACAATTGAATGCAAAACAATAAATTACAAACTCAAGTGACAAGTTACAGAAATTATTATCGTGAGTTTAGGGTTGTCCATAATTTGTCAAATTTTTCTCTCTTTTTTCGCGAGTGTAAGAAAACGCAGGGGACATTGAGCAGAAGGAAACGAACATTTTACTCGTAGGCCGGTGAGCGAATGATTTTTTGGAATTTTCGAATTCGACGCATTGTTAGGATCTGAAAATAGAGATCGATGGGTCTGATGAATCGATGAGATAACGAGAATGATGAAAGACAAATTAAATGAATTGTATAAATAAACGTTAGTCAATTATAGTATCAAAAAGAAAAATCCAAGAAAAAAAATATTACTCGTTTTTGTGTAACTAATTATCGGATCGCAGAGACGAATGAAAGAAAAAAAAGCATTTTCGTGGTGAATTGAATTATGGGCAACCGAGAGAATTCAGATGAAAAATCGAGAAAATATGTGAATGAAAAAAATGAAACAATAATCTGTCGTTTAGTACTCTACTGGCTTCCCGATCCTACGACCTAGTTTTACCGAAAGAGTTTTAAATGTTTAATACCTTACCATTTACATTAATGATGACGAAGATTAATGCCATACATGTTCTGTGATAAGTCCAATGTAATTATTGCAACTGTATCTCCGATTCCCATCGATTATCGTCGAAAAAGAAAGAAAAAAAAACGAGGACAAACATGTGGGGGAAAAAAATAATGTGGAAGTAAAAGAGAAAAATTGGGAAGATGAAACGAGGATTGAAAAAATGTGAGAAAAAATCCACCTTCTGAAGATGCCGTAGCCAGTGACGTTTTTCGCGATGAAAAAGTCATCATTAACCGACTGGTCCCAAAGCCAATGAGGAAGATTATCGAAAAAAAAGAATTAATGAAAACTGAGAAATAAGCTTTTCACTGTACATATCTCCTATTTTGTAAGTACACGAAAAACAATGAGCTAACCAAAAAGAAGAAAAGAAATGAGCGATTGAGAAAAATTCATAGGAATGGGAAATCATTTTTTCCAAAAAAAATTGTTATCAAATGAATTTTCGTTGAAAATTTATTTTCTTCAAGAGAGCGCAAAGATATTTTTTTTCCAGAAATTCTCAAAAGATTGTCGCCATAGAATTTTTATAAAAAAAAAATTGTTTTCAAAATTCTTTCGAAAGTGTTCGTAAAAAAAAATTCATGCAAACAAAACTTCAAATTGTCTTTTTTGTTTTTCGCGTATACTCAGACGAAGAAAAACCCAACAAATAATAAAGATCATCATCGTCACCAGATTTCGTGTTCCGTTGCTTCGAAACGATGTGATAATAATACAAGTATATAAAATTTAAACACCCGATAGGAATTACCTGACGTCGTAGCGAATTGTTGAAATAACTCCGAGCAAAAAGAAAGAAAAGAAAAAATACAAATTCCGACAGGTCGCTCACGATTCTGGGATCAAAAATCGTAATAGTAGATAGAAACTTTTTCCACCGTTTTGTACATCCCTCCGGGCCATAGATAAATAATTAAAAATACGAAAAAGAACGAGACGAGAAAAAAAGAAACAATTTTTTGAAGCACGTTGAATTGGAGCATGTTATCTGGGGTCGAGATTATTATTATTATTTTAATTATTATTTTATTTACTACTACTATTATCATTATAATTATCATCATTATTATTATTATTACTGTGTATATTTTTTCGAAATATTTGATAATTTAAAATAAGAGCGAGAAATCCAACTTTGGGACTATCGGACTTTTGAGCCGGAAAATTTGTAATATCGGCTGCGTTTTCCCGAGGTCTGATTTGATTTCCTGAGAACGAGGATGAGAAAAGGGAGAGAAAATAAGGTTCAAAACTGCAGAAAGAAAATATGTGAACGCATGACTGGATAATTTGATATAAAATAAGTACAAGTAAGACAAGTGTTACCTCATCATGAAAAAAACGAGCAGAGAGAGAAGAAACGAGGGAGCGAGAGGAGAAAAAAAAAAGAATTGAAGAAATCAGTACGTTTGTGTCAAGGGCTACCACTCCATCGCGCAGTCCGTTTACACTTCCATTGTATGTTGCATTTAAGAAGAGCAAAAATGAAAGAAAAAAATCCAGTGTTGTTTTGTTTTATTCATTATTCTGATTTTTCGTTTATTTCATTATTTTTTTTATTTTTTGATTTTCAAGTTTTCTTTTTTTTTCTTCTTTCTTCGTAACGGCGTCGATTAGTGGTAGTTGCTGTCGCAGAGTACTGCCTCGTCGATGAAAGAAACAGCCCAGCTCATAAAACGAAAACGTTCATCCTTCTTTTTCCATTTTTTATTTTAAGTCATTGCACCGCATCAAATAAATTACATTTTCATTACATAATCTCGAAATAGAGGAGCCAAGTTGCGAGTTTCATTATCCCTCATACGTTTTTTTTAAATATTTTTTCATACAGCGTAATCCAAAAATCGTAGCTTGAGTGAGGAAAAAATGGATTCGAGATGAAAATTTGAGTCGAGAAGTATCTAAAATTTTTTTGTGTTAAATAATCGAAAAATTAAGTTCTACTTGAAATTCGATTTTTTTTAAATGGATAACGAATTGAAAAGTTTTTCGGATCTTTTCGACGTTAAATTTTTACAGAGAATCTCATTTTATTACTCGTGACATTGATTCTGGAATGCGCTGTATATTTATGTAATATAATTTATATATGTACATTTCATCGCGTATTTATCGATTATATCGCAGTGCCAACGATGTTTGGCTCGATTCATCGTCAGATGTGTAATTTTTATGTAAAAAACGATTTTTGCACGTTTAGGTGTTTTCGATGTCGAATATTAAATCTTTGGAACCAACCAGACCAGATGAATGTTGATTTGTGCTTTGAAGTTTTTATTTCTTCAGTTTTTTTGGACAAGGTGAGAGTCAAAGAATCTCTATCAATGGAAATATGGTAAGTTGTGAGAGGAATATTTTTATCCATTTAAATAAGCAGAGCAATATTAACGAGTCAATTCAGAGTTTCAAATTTGAATTTCTTCTGTCCTCTGTTGAGTAAAACTCAAGAAAGACATATTCCATATATCATTTTAAAAAAATGGTAAGTTATGCAAACATTTTGTGAAAATTACAGTTTTTGTATTGAATCAAAAGTAATTCTTTCAAAGAGTTTTCAAGGATGAAATAAAAAGATCTCTGTTTTTAATAATGATACATTATTAATAAATATTCACATCACGATCTTATATTTCTAAGTTTCATTGAAAGGCTGTAATGGAGATTTGAATGATTTTCTTTAAATAACTTGTCAGAGACAAGATACCAAATTCAATTAGTTAAAGTGATGAGCGCCTGGACAACATCCCCTCTGTGCTCTCTTAGAGTTCTTTCAGCTAGATTCCTATTGATTTCCATCTCCTTCATCTGAATATTAAAAAAAAAATATTTGAATATTAAAAAATGATTTTAAAAAATATCTTATATTCATTCAATTTTAATATTTTCATATTAGTTGTTTGATAGCGACATTATGCATATGAAGTATATCACATAAGTATATGACATTCGAGTAAAAAACTATGAGCTTACAATTAGGTCGACATCTTCTTTTTTGATGGAGACTTTAAGAAGTTCCTTCTCTTTTGCTTTCTTTTCTGCAGCTTCTTTGTTCCGACGGTCGCCAATAATGCTCAATGCCTTTATCAAACCAGAAAATTTAATTATATGTATATGATTTTATATTGCAGTAAATCTTAATAAGATTAGATTAACAAAGATATTAGATTAACTTAATAATAATTTTAAACAAGAAATAATGTTATACTTTTTGATTAAGTCATGATGATAATAGAAAACATGAAAATATAGCCAGTCATTATTTTTAGGTTATGTTTAAGAAAATATGAATTTCTCGTAAAAAAATAGTTCAGAACACCGAAAATAATACTGAATAGTAATAAAATTATTAAAGATAAGTAAATCGTTATTATAAAGATGATTTACACGCGTGTCTATTGATGTAAACAAAAAAATTGAAATTTCTAGGTTATGTTATTTGAACTCGAAATCTTTTTCGAACAAATAATTATGTTGCAATTCTTATCTCATTAATTGATGAATAAAAGATCAGAGAAAACAAGGTTCAATTGGCAATTTGTAAATGTGAGTTAGAAAAGAATAAAACAATATGAAAACAAATCACGGAAATGCACGTGCGTGTGCGATTGAGGTACTCACACTGGAAAAACCTTCGGAGGATGTTATTTCTTTTTCCTCAGCATAATCCGTTACTTTTTCCAAATCCGCTGCACCGCTGTCATACTTTGCGGCTTTTTTCTGCGATTTTTCTTGTTGCACTTCATCGGAATCACCGTTTACATCCTCGTCCGCCATTTTTCTCGGTTCGTTTCAAAAGTGCATGTGCGAGCACAGATCTCGTTCCGTTTCCACACGTTCCGTTTTGATTCAAAAGTCATCGTTTTGTTCGAAAAAAATTCACGCAAGAAAACACAACGAATTCTTACTCAATTATGAATTCGTTGAGAAAACATGAAATATTGAAATGTATAATCTCCAAGACAATCGTAATTGTTTGTCATTTCGATTTTCAAGTAGTAAATCTCGTATAAAAAAATATAATCTTTATATTTGAAAGATATGCATGTTCTTGAAAAATATGTACATTCGAAGATAATTTAAAGTAAACTCTCCAAAAGAGTTTACAATTACAAACGTGATGCTTAGAAAATATAAAATTCATTTAGGAAGCGGAATGAATTATTTTTTCGTAGTGGAACTGGCGGCTGTTTCCCGTAAAAAGGGTTCGTGCAGTGTTTTGTACAGTCTTTGCGCTTTTTGCATTCCGATACCCGGACAGAGCGACAAAGAATTCGGAGTCGCCTTGAGTAACGCTGCGAGAGTCCCGTAAGTAGACATCAGTGTCATTGCATCAGTTTTGTTTACCGATCTCACAGAGGTCAGTGCTGTCATTATCTACAAAAAATTATAATATAAAATTAATAAAAATGTCATTATTATAATTGGTAAAAAATCGATTGTGGTCTAAAATATAAGGAATAAAAAAATGAATAAGCAAAATTACACTCAAATTTTTATTTTCTGACATTTCATGATTTAGATTTTTCAATTCACCTTTTGATACGGATCAGAGTCTGCTCGTTCCATTATTGAGTCTGGCGGCTTGTTCTCATAAACTTTATAAGTTTCAATGATCCTTGCAGACTCCTCTGCACTCCAGGACAGCATTAGCGTTAGATCCGCAAGGATGCATATTCTTGTCAAATGTTTCAGTGCATATGATGGATCTGGAACATCAATCTGCAAAAAAATATTACTTACAAAAATGTTTGAAACAGAAAAAAATTCTAATATGAAAAAATACTCCTCATGTAAAAATGATGATTTTAATATAATATTTCAAAATTAGAATAATCCTAAAAAAACCCAAAAAAATGTTACCGCTTCAAAATGGAAATTTGAAGTACCTGAAGAAGCAAAACTCTCAAGTTGTAAGAATTTCCCAAAAGTTTCAATCGACCATGAATGTAATCTGCATTTAATTGGTGGTAACGAAGAGACAAAAATAATGCGCAGGTGCTTGGACTCATCACATAATCGGGAACAACTTCTGTGAACTCCCAAATTACATTTCGAATGTATTTGAGAAGAGGATTTCCTTTCTAAAATTTCCATCATTAAAATACAATGACAAATTGCTTTTTTTCTCTCATTATTGTTCCTTGAAAAATTGGTTGTGTACCTGTTTTGGATTTACCAAAAGTCCTCCGTAGGAGGGTTTTGCAGTTGACGGTCCAGCTTTGTTACCCTCTGGCAACTCTCTGGTAAAAAATTCTGAATTCTTCAAGTCACCAAACGCTTCTATAATGATAATAAATTTTTGTTTTTGTGTGTTTTTTTTTTTAAATAAGTTTTATAGATTAGAAAATATCAGATTATACCTTGAAAAGAATCAACTCTCGCCTGTTTTGCAGGCGACACGGATTCATCGATATCTTTGTTAGAATCTTTATTGTCCTCCATTATTTTATTTTTTTACGTTCTTTATGAAGAAATCGAATAAGCATTGACCTCTATTTGAGCCTTCGTTCCTTCATCGACGTTTGGATTTGACATTTTTCGGTTCTCGGTCTTGAAACGTTTCGGTGAATTTTTTGAGGTTAGTTACAATTGTACTCTCTCGGTTCAATGTTCAATATCTGATTTACGCGGGAAATTAACATTTTTTTCAACGATTCTGGAGACTTTGGATTTATTGTCGTAAAAAAATCGTACTTTATATTAAATTCCTTTTAAGATCACAGTACATAAAGTGGGTAAAATATGACTGCCGTTTTTTACAAAATATCCCATAATAAAGAATAAAGTTTATAGAAACCTATACAATCAAAAGAAAAAAACTTGAGGAAAATCATATATGTTACACACACAATCAAAAATTTTATTTTACATTTTATTCGTTCACCGGTAAGAATATGATGTTCATTTTAGTTTCATACATGAAATTATGTATTATTTTTGTGAAAAATAAGATTATTTGCATTCATCCTACAATTAAAATATCTTTTTTTTCTTTTTTGAGGTAAAAATCAATTTTTATCACCGACAGATCGTTTTTTCATATGAACGAAAATGCCATCGACGGGTCTGAGAATAATTTCGCTGTATTTCTTAATCGTTGCAGCCGTTTCGACGCTCTTGACGCTGAATTTGCGAAGAACTTGAGCCAGAGATATTTTTGCTTCCAGCATCGCGTACTTTTGACCTATGCAATTCCTCGGTCCTGCGCTGAACGGAATGTAAGCGTACGGATGTCTGGTTCGAATATTTTCAGGCAGAAAACGATCTGGATCGAAACGGAGCGGATCAGGCCAAACTGATGCGACGCGGTGGGCTTGATAAATTTGAATATTCACAGTCGTTCCTTTAGGTATTAGATAATCACCTATGAATGAAAAAAATGACAAAGGTGAATGATTTTTCAAATAAATTTTTCACACTGAGAAATTTAAAAACGTAAAAACGTATTTTGCATAATTATGAATATAAAAAATAATAAGGACAAATTATAAAGGAAAGATTCAGGATCATTGAAAATATTTTTTAAATTCTTAATTCAAGAATTGAAAATTTTACCAATTTGCATATCGTTCATCAATGCTCTGCTGACTCCTGTCGCACTTGGATATAGTCTCAAAACTTCTTTTATGACTCTCTCGAGGTATTTGAGATTCGGTATTTCCTTCAATGTCGTTTGGTCGTCGGCATCCCCAAGGA